>PVJS01000440.1:110978-131048 GCA_004027185.1 Glis glis | reverse complement strand
TGTAGTAGAGTTCCTACTTCTCCACATCCTCGCCAGCATTTGTTGTTGTTTGTGTTTTTAATGATTGCCATTCTAATTGGGGTTAGGTGAAATCTCAGGGTAGTTTTGATTTGCATCTCTCTGATTGCTAATGATGTTGAACATTTTTTCATACATTTATGGGCCTCAGGTGATCATTTAATGAGGAAAGAATAATCTTTTCCTCCATGGTGCTGGGACAACTGGAAACCCACAGGTAAAAGAATGAAGTTGGACCATCACCTCACACCATGTACAGAAATGAACTCAAAATGAATCTAAGACCTAAGTGGAGGACAAAAACTATAAAATATAGGGTATATCTTCATGAAATCTGGCCAAGAATTCTAAAAGAAACAAAAGGAAAAATGGGTAAATTGAACTTCATCAAAATTTAAAACTTTCATACTTCAAAGGACATAAAGGATATCATCTAAAAAGTACAAAGACAGCCATAAAATAGGAGAAAGTATTTGCAATTCATTTATACCATAAGAAATTTGTATAAAGATTTTATAAAGAACACAACTCACTACGAAAGAAAATTAGTGAAGGAAGCTAGTCACAGTTACTGCATACTACATTATTTTCATATATGTGAAAGTTCAGAATAGGGAAATTGATACAGAAAGTAGACTACTGGTTGCTAGGGATGGGACAGAGGGAGGTGACATCCAAAGGCTACAGGGTTTTTTTGGGGGGAGATATGTATGTTTGAGAATTTATTGTTGTGATGGTTGCACATATCTATGAATGTACCAAAGCCCATTAAATTCTATATTCTTTAATTTTTATTTTTTGTGGTATTGGGTATTGAACCCAGGGGCATTCTACCTCTGAGCTACACCCCCAGCCTTATTTTATTTTTATTTTGAAACAGGGTCTCATTAGGTTGATGAGAGTCTCACTACTTGCTGAGGCTATCCTTGAATCTGTGATCCTCCTGTCTCAGCCTCCCAAGTACTGGGATTACAGGAGTGCACCACCACACTCAGCTCTAAATTCTATACTTTAAGTAGGTGAATTGTATGGTATGTGGATTATATCTCAATAAAACCATTAAAACATTTATGAGTATCAGGCATAAATCATCTTATTTTCACAAATCGCTCAATGAGATAGAACCAGTTAGCATCTGAAGAAACTGAGGCTGGGTGGCCCAAGATTTTTTTTTTTTTTTTTTTTTTTGGTACTGGGGATTGAACCCAGGGGCATTCTACCTTCGAGCTACACCCCCAGCTCTATTTTATTTTATTTTTTGTTTTGAAACACTATCTCTCTAGGTTACTAAAGTCTCACTAAGTTGCTGAGGCTGGTCTCCAACCTGCGATCCTCCTGTCTCAGCCTCCCAAGTACTGGGATTATAAGCATATGCCACCATGCCCAGCTCCAAGATTATTGTCCCCTTTTGGCACATAAGGGCAAGGCACAGTGATGCAGCTAGGACACAGAACGGCAGTCTGATTCCAGACCTCACTCCTAGCCACCTGTGTGCTATACCACAGGTACAGGAGAGGTCCCCCGAACTTGTGAAGCTAGAATCTACTCGAATGCATGCAGATAAAAGGGAAAGAAGCCTGGGACACACTGTGTGCGTGGCCACCTACACTGATTCACTGATCTAACTCTAACTTTAGTTACTAAAGCTCAGCATTCCTGGGCCTCAGTGCTCTTTTAAACCATGTCTTAGGTTAGATGCAAAAGGCTCCATACTGAGCCGGGCGTGGTGGCGCACGCTTGTAATCCCAGTACTTTGGGAAGCGGAGACCAGAGGATCCGGGTTCGCGGTCAGCCTCAGCTCTCTCTCTCCCTGTCTCTCTCTCTCTCTCTCTCTCCTTGTCCCTCTCTCTCTCTCTCTCTCTCTCTCCCTCTCTCTACTTAGTGAGGCCCTCCGCAACTTTGTGAGACACAGTTTCAAAATAAAGTATAAAAAAAAAATAGGGCCGGGGGTGTAGCGCAGAGGTAGAACGTCCCTGAGTTCAATCCCCGGTACCGCAAAAAAAAAAAAAAAAAAAAAGGCTCCATACTGGGGTTCTTGAAAGTAGTAATGCTGATCTGTGGACAGCCCTTAGCATTAAAAGAAAAAATCTAGCTGGTGTCCTATCTGTGTCCCAGCCTCACAAGCTAATGAGACTGTGGAGCATCTTTGCTGTTGGCTGGAATTACACCCAACCAGGGCGGTAACCCTGGCAACCTCAGGCTGATGAGAAGCTCTGATTAGCAGTTACGTATCTGGCTCTGCACAACAAGAATAAGAAATTGGATCCCTCATTGTATGAGAAGCACTGTGTGATGGAGCAGTCTTTAACAGTCTGTGTTCTGGGGCTACTGAGTGGAAAAGGCCAATTTGGGGTCTGGGGGCTTCCACGACTTTGGCAGACTGAGATTCTCCAAGGTCACTTGACTCCATGGGACTTGCCCTCTCTTGGACTAGCTGGCTTCCTGTGGTCACTCAGGTCCACAGGAGCTAAGGAGGCCTTTTCTCATGACTCAGGAGTTTCCTGTGGCAGGCCCAAGTCACAGTGGGCAGTGGATGGGTGGGCTGGCCACCACAGCCAGGCCAGATGAGCACCATGCCATCAGGAAGATGGGCAGGGCCCACAGTGCTCAGAGCCATTGCCAGTTCTTTTTCTCTAGGCAAAAGGCTAGGTCCAGAAATAAGTGAGCTAGGGAATGATCAGGGGAGAGCTATGCCAATAGCCCCACAGATCTACCCCACTGTTATTTCTGATATTAATTTTCAAAAAGTGTTTTACTATAACATTTTTCATCAAATAAAATGGTGCTTTTAGGATCAGTCTATACTAGAGTCTTAGGACAACTGAGCCAGGAAAAAGGCCCAGAGCAACATTTATTTACTTTGTAGACCAGGGAACGCTTGATTTGTTCAAAAGATGTCTCATCTACCACTGTTGATCCAGGGACACATGGCCTCCGGTAGGCAGTTGTGGCTGAGCTGATGATCATGGTCTTAAGTCTCTGTGGAAATGGGGTGAGTGCTGCTTCAACTCTGTGCAACTGCTAAATTCACTTTGTATGGATTTGTCTTGGAATCACAGCCTTGATACTCATTTGACTCAGCTTGCTGGGGTGATGTTCAGGTCTTCTGTAGAAAAGTTCACAGCCCTCGCCAGTTAAAGGGTAGTGTGCCCCAGGACACTCAGAAAATCTTGCTCATGGACTCATTTATTAACTTACAAATATAGGGGAGTATGAAAGAAGTTGATGTGGAAGTGTACCCGACCCAGAAGGAACTAAGGGGTGTACCTAAGAAGAGAACTGTTTTGTAGATAGGTATACCAAAAACCCTCATGCAAAGGTGGAAAATGCTTGGGCCAGACAGAAGGCAGGGGCACTTGAATAGAAAAGGCAATTATTGGGTGCCGGAGGCCCAAGGAAAGTTTTCTGGAGGGCATGGCATTTGAGCTGGCCCCTAAGGAATCAGTACAATCTGGGAACCGATATGGTGTACCTTCTATGTCAAAACATGGCCCACTGAGAACAAAAAAACATAGCAGTTGATACAGTGACAGCTTCAAGTCTAGAGCCTGGGCCTATAACAGTCTTATTATAAATTGTGAGAAGTGCGAGAAGAGAAAAATGCAGGCATTTTAGAGGGACTCATAATTTAAATTGGATGTGTTGCGGTCAGGGGCACAAGGATTCAAACTTGGATTTACCAAGTGCAGAGCCAGGAACCCATTCCTGTAGTGACCACTCCGCTTCCTCCCGGCTGAGATCTCTGCAGCGTCCCCGGATGTCGGGGAGAGAAGTCAGGTCCTCCACCCCCTGGGTCAGCCTTCTTTCTCGCAGCCTGCCTGCTGCTCCAGTTACTGCTTGAGGGCACATGCCTGCCTGCTTCCCGATGAGAGAACGTGGTTGACTCTGCAGTGCACTCGTTGAGGTGACGTCAGAGACAGCCCTAACACCCACATGCTCCCTTCCATCCTCCTGCTCAGGGCTTGCCAGGCTCAGGTCCTCCTGGAACTGTTGTTAAGCTTCCTTCAAAGGTCATGTTATAGAAACCCCCCTACTTATATCTGCCAGCTATAATCACAAAGGTATCAGTGAGAAAAGCTCTCCTCTGAAATGTCTGTGTTGGTGGTAATATGCGCAGGTCACAGTCTGAAACATCACAGCCCTGTACACGAACACAGGGATCCTGTGATCCTGACGCAGACACCCCTTCCGTGCCATTGCTCGTGCCTGGAGGGTGCTTCTGGATGTTAGATGATCAAGTTCAGTGTCTCCTGGCTAAGTGCAACTCAAGCAGACTTCCAAGCTGAGGGCTAAGAAAGAGAGGGACCCGGTGTGTACTTAAACCACAGGTCCTTCTCTGCCCAGGATTTCCCTTAGGGAAAAGCTCACAGCACCACTGTTCCTCCAGCACCCGCTGAGGACGTTGTTCTCTGCGCTCCCATGTTCTCCCTCACGCCCCGCCCAGCCAACAGCCTGTCGTTGGCAGTCTGCTGCTGTCTTTTCTCTCCTGCCTGCCCCTGCTTCCTTCCCTACAACCCTTCCCCTAGTGTAACCTCTCCTCTCGTTCTCTTCCAAAAGATTTTTTAAAGAGCAAAGGTTTCATTTATATGTGTTGACTAAATGAATTAATCAAGTGGGCCTTATTATTATGTAATAATTTGTACCCATAAAAGAATATATAACATCAGTATAAGGCATGAAGAATCAAATGCCTAGTTTGTCCAGTTAAGTCCCCTATGTGACCCTTCCCCAGAGTAACAGCCTCTTTAACTGGCCAGTTTTCCTCTTTTCTCCCCAGACCAAGCCACTGTCCACACGCCTGCTAGGGCGATCTTTACCCAGCTCAGCTCCTCTCAGTTGCTGTCACCCCCCACACACACACACTCGGCATGGCCTGTCAGCAGAGCACACGATGGGCTGGCCACCCCGGGCATACCGATACCCTGCACCCTGCTGCCTCCCTGCCTTGGGGTGCAGTTTCCTTTACCTGGAATAACCCCACCCACATGTCCCACATCTCTGCCTGTCACACCCACCTTTCCTGCTAGCCCGCAAGTGTCATGGTTTTCCCAGAGCTGATTTTTCTCATCAGCTGTGCTTCCTCCTCCTCTGAGCCCCTTTAAAACATGGGTAGTTTTTCTGTTCTCTTGTGGCATAGCTGACATTTTGCTACCTTTATTAGGGTTCATTTTTTTCAGATCTTCCCTCTCATACTGGATAATCATCTTACAGACAACCCCACATCTTTGAATTTGTAGAACCAGTAGAGCACCTTGTGCACAATAGATGCTCAATAAATAAGAGGATTAGAATGGATTGAGCAGTCCTTCAAAGCCCAACTCATCTTTGTCTCTGATCCTGTAAAAATAGACACCTTTCTGTCTCCCTAGGAGACAGGGGCTCCTTGGGCAGGAATATGATTGATGCTTAATAAATACTGGCTAGATGAATGAATATTTGAGAACATTCTACCCAAGACAGAGGGTTGGACCCAATGCTTTCTAAGGCAGAAAGTTGTTTGATATGTATCACTTCTTGTAAAATAATCCCCACCTAGCCAGGCGTAGTGGCACACACTTGTAATCCCAGTACTTGGGAAGCTGAGACAGGAGGATCGCAGGCTCAAGGACAGTCTCATCAAGTAGTGAGACTCTCACCAACCTAGTGAGATCCTGTTTCAAAAATAAAAATAAAATAGGGCTAGGGTGTAGCTCAGAGGGAGAATGCCCCTGAGTTCAATCCCCAGTACAAAAAAAAAACTACATAATGATATTTAGAGTTGAGAATTAGGTATGTTAAGGCAAATCAATTTTGATATTGAATGTACATTTTCATACCCACAGGTTGAGGGTCTCAGCTCTCCAAAAGTCATTTTAAAAGGTTTGAAGTCTCCCTGTAGGTCTCTTTCAGGATGAGGGGTTCTGAGGGAGATTTTATCTGCCCGGTCTCAGTTGTCAGCACCCTTAACAAAACTGCTTGAACTGCTTTGCTTTAAACAACACTGAGAAAAACATGCACAATTCTTTGAAACAATTTTCGATAGCAAAACATACTTATGCCATTTCTTTGTACTAACTGTCAAAACAACATTTAGAGAAATTAATATTGAGAAACTTCCACCACCATTAGGTATCATTTCTAGTTTTCTGTGCCACCTTCCAATCCTTGTTCATACTCACCAAGAACCTTTCCTTTCTGCCAGAAATGAAATCAAAGTGTTGATGTTATCCAGTTATAAACAGCAAGTCTAATAGACAACCTTTGCAAGACCTACTGTGTACAAGCCCTGTGCTGAGAATGGCAGGAGATATAAAAAGAGTTTGTCCATTGAATGAATAGTTACTAGGTACCTGCCCTGTACCTGGAGCTGGACTGGTCCATGGTGGCAGTGGTGGATAAGACAGAACCCCACCTTTCAAAATGGGGTGGCAGACATCAAGCAAATAGAAAAGTAGTATGTCAGAGGCAGATAGACTATGATGAAGCTACCATGCAGGGGCTAGAGGGGGCTGCTGTTTTGTGAGAGTGGTCTGAAACATCCTCTCCAAGTAACATTTAAACAGAGATCTGAAAAGGTCAGGTATGGTGGCACATACCTATAATCCCAACTACTTGGGACGCTGAGGCAGGAGGATCACCAGAACCCATGACTTCAGAGCCAGCCTAGACAACATAGTGGACCCCATCTCAAAAAAAAAAAGTAAACAGAGTAGAAGGAAGTGGGGAAGGGTAAAGGAAGAATGTTCCAAGCATAGGAACGTTAGGTAGGAGTGTTTTTTATGTGTTTTGGGAACGGAGGCCTATGGGACTGTAGGGGTGGGGTAGGGAAATGTGAGGGCAAGAGAAGGAGCAGGAGGTAGGGTTGGGCCAGATCCAAGGCCGTGGAGGGACTGGCACTCTCATTCTGAGTGTGATAGGGGAATGTGGGAAGTATTGGTTGCACTATGGAGAACTGCATGGGGACAAGGAGTGGAAGCAGGGAGCTGACATTATTCAGGAGAGAGGCTTTGGTGGTCTGACCAGAGTGATGGTGATTTAGTGGTGGAGCAATCAGGCTCTGAATATGTTTTGAAGGTAAAGCCAACAAGATTTCCTTTCATATTGAACATGGGTGTAAGAGAGAGGAGTCAAGGTGAATCCAAGGTGTTTGGCCTGAGTCACTGGTAAATGAAGGGGATGTTCACTGAGATCGGAAGAATCGGGGATGAGCAGGTTTGGGCGGTTCAGTCAGCAGTTCGGTTTGGATTCTTGAAGCTGGATGTGCCTCCTAAGTTCATGACAGACTCTGCCACGGCACTCTTTCCTGCTGAGCCCGTGTGTGGCCTCAACATCTCTGTGCTTCAGAAATCCACCCCTAGGATGAAAACCGTTCCATTTTGCTGTCATTGTCAGAAAATTCAGGGGCTGTGCTTTGGAGAGGGCAGTTTTGGGGATGAGGCTATCCCCAGGGACAGGTACAATCAGGTAAAGTTCCAAGGGGGAAGGATTTTGAACTGAACTTTTGTGTTAGTTAGGGAGCCACTGGCTGCACATAACAGGAAAACCAACTCAGTATGGCTTAAACCATATAGGAAATTATTAATAACTCACATATCAAGAAGGATGGAAACTAAGCAGTCCCAAGGTTGCCTAGAGAAACTTGTCAGGGACCCACATCTCTCATTTCCTTCTACCAGCCTCAGCACATCAGCTCCTCCTCATGTTGACAACCCTGGGCATCAAGGTTTTGCACACCTAAATCCAGGGGTACTAAAGGGTCTAAGGGCTCCCAGAAGCCTTGCTGCCAGACTCACCCTTACACCTCACTGGAGAGATCTGGGTCCCATGTGTCTTCCTAAGACATCACTGGTTAGAGTAATGCAGTTATATGATGAGCTCAAAGTCAGGAAGAGTTATGGACACCAGATCATAGTTGGGACTTGGCCAGCAAAAGAAGAAACATGGTGGATGGCTTGGCCACCAACAGTATCTGCCCCAGCCTTGAATAGTCAGGGGGTTGGTACTGAGGAGTAGGAAGGGAGGGTATTCTAGGTAGGGTAAAGAGCTTGAGAAAAAACACAGAACATGAAAGGTACAAGGAATGTGCATCAGACAAGTTGGCTGGGTTGATTCATTGTGTACAGTGTGGCAGGGAATGAAAGCCAGACAGGAACCAAAACCACACATCTTGTTGACAATCTTCTTGAATAATCAGAGGTCTTCAGACCAGTCCTTGCAAACCAGTCCATCTGAATTCCTCCATCATGAAGGCCAGTCCATCTCAAGGAAGGAATTCTTGAAGAACTAGACTAGGAAAGGCCACTGTTAACATTTCCATGAGCAGTTCCACTGGTGAGGAAAATGGGTCTTCAGCTTTGGTCCTGTGCTGATGCCAAGTTTAGTGGAGTGACTCTTGAGTAGAAAGCAGAGCACGTGGGACAGAGCCTTCCTTTGGAAAACATAGCCAGAAACTGATACTGAATGTTGGTCGTCCCAGCTTTCATTCCAATTATGTATTATACCTTTTCAGTTGCAAATAACAGAAATCCTGCCCACGCTAGCTTAAATAAAAAAAGAAGCTTAGCAACATCTATCACTGAAAAGTCTGGTCCCAAGGACTCCAAAGATGTCATCAGGACCTTGTGCCCTTCCTCTCTGGGCTCTCGGATCCCCAGCACCATGGGATGCCACTCTCAGCCTCAGGCACATGGCCTCAGCTTCAAATCCCCACACGCAGTGCGAGTTTCTTTACTGGACATCCCGGGAAGTGTTCTCACTGCTTTTCCCTGCTCCTGTTTGGCTCATATTCCCATCCTTGAACCAACCATGTGGCTTTGGGAGATGCAGGGTGCTGACTTAGACCCCAGATTACTGACATTGGCCAAGAATTGGGGAAGCGTGGTCTCAACACCTGATGCTGGCAAAAAGGCAAAACAGTGGATACTGGGTAACCCCAAGCCACACATATCCAACCTAGGATTCTACTTCCAAGTCTAAGAAATATCTGACATATTTTTGTTACACCCTCTCTTTGTGTGTATTAGGGTCTACAAAGGGCTATCATAGACATTTCGCTAATCCTTATAATATCCCTATAAAGGAGGCTGTGTGGGAATTATCCTATTTATAGATGAGGAAACTGAGGGCCAGAAAATGTGATTTATCCAGGACTATCTAGACAGAAATTAGCAGGTCTGGCTTTGAACCTAGGACTGACTTCTGACCCCCAAGTCCAGTCGGTGTTCTTGTCTACTTTGCCAGCAAAATTGCCCCTTACCTCTGTGACTCACTACTGTGAGTCTACATGCATATTTGAAAAGAGAAGTTCTTAAAACTGCACAAATGAAATCAAGTTGAAGAGTCAGCTTAAGGAGTCGCCATCACTTGAAGGCTTGTGATATGTAAATGTAAAAAAAAGAACATCATTATGCTCAAGGGCATGTTTTAATAGCAGTTAATTAACTTTTACAAGATAGTCGGCAAATATTTCCCCTTTCTGCTGAGATGGGTCCTAGGAAGAAGGTTTGTCAAACAGAGCCCCAGGTGGTCAAGTGTGAGCTGGATTTTCCTAACAGCCTTCTTTGTAGAGAAGCATTTGCCTGCAGGAGAATCTGCTCCCACTACTCAGCCTCACCTTGCGAACACTCACACCATCCTCAGCCGTGGTCTTGCCTGCCAGGTCACACAGTTTAATCTGCTTTGAAGGTTGCCCTCCTGAACTTCTCCCTGTAGGAGTTATTTCAGTACCTGGTGAGAGTGTCCATCCACCCCTTGCCTCAGTGTCCCTCTCCCCCTGAGCTCCAATTCCAATTGGTCAGCCAGGCACCATTTTCTCTGATAAGCAGGTACCACCAGAGCAGACTCTAAAGCACCCCTGTTGCATTTATGGGTGTTTATAAAGTACCTTTTCTGGGTCCCAGACAAAACCAGAGGCTTCTAGCCAGAGGTAGCAGCTACTGTCTCCAGTCCTCTGAGGCCCTGTGGTATGGACAACAGACTTGTTCCCTACCAAAGAAAAAGAGAGTGCAGTGGGCAGAAATGACTGGAAGTCAAATGACAGGAAGTCAAAGAAACCATCCTCCCACCCTCAAAGTAGGGCCACACAAAGAGCGGAGGGAATTCCACATCAAGTAATTCATCATTTAGAACATATCTGCAGGTACAAGGCAAATTATAGCTGCTATTTGTATCTCCTTGGTTATTAGTCTTGGATGGTAGAGCATCGCAGTACAGGTTGGGACACAGCAGCTGTGAACCCAGGTCTTCTGACTCCAAGTCCCAGATGCCAGACTGGAAAGGACCCTCTCAGACAGAACTAGAGAAGAGAGTAAGTACTGTGCTGCTCTGACTGGCCTCAGCAGGGCACCAGGCTGCAAGGAGAGCTAGCCAATCACCGGGGTTCAGATGAGGTGGGCACTCTGTCTTCCTAAACAGAAGCTCAACTCTACCACCTCTTACCCATGTGACCTCCACTCCATCGTCTGTCACACTACCTTCCTCAAGTTCTTGTGAGGATGAAAGGAGATGGTACACGTCAACCACTGAGCTCGACGTCTGGCACAGTCATTCCTCAGTATGTTCACATGGTGAGGCTGTTCAGCTCTCCATCCTGTAGCATCCTGGGAGTGTTGCTTCAGGTACCAGCCCCCTATAAGCATTGGCAGCCTCACCAGGTTGTCATACAAGGAGCAGCTCACCCACGTACCTTCATCAGGAAGACCCAAGTGGACTCACAGATGCCCTTCATACCTTTCTCCTGGCCCCAGCTCGTTCAGCTGTGCCATCTCACCAGCAGTTGGTGAGCCCTGTACTCAGAAGGGAAGTCGCCCTGCTGCCTTGGTGTGCACTGGCCTGCCTTCTCAGAGCTCACCAGGCCCTTCTTGCGGGTGGAGTCCAAGTCCCCCTGAGGAGGTGTCATGCCAGAGCCAGATTGTGAGGCTGCAATGAAGCTGAAAGCTGATGCCTCCTTCCTGCCAGGAGTTCTGCTAGAGAGTTGCTCTTGCCTGGCCCCTGAGTGTCTGATTAGATAGCAGCAACAGCCACAGCCACAGCCGCAGCCACCTCTGGAGCCAAGCGTTTGAGCAAGAATCAGCCCCCTCTAGCCTGGCCCAGTTTCCAGCCAGCTCTCCCAGAAAGACCTGGAGGACCCTAGATCTGGTGCCAGGACCCATTGCCCCCATTATTCCTCCATTTCACCCAAAGAAGCATGTGACTCATCCTCCACTTTGTCTTATCATGAAGATTAGCAGGAAGGAAGCCTGGGATGTGGAGTCAGGGTTGGAGCCTCAGCATGGCTGCTTGCTGACTGGTGACCTTGAGCGAGTGATGTCCTTTCCAAACTTCTGCTTTATTGCTTGGAAGATGGAGAGAAGAGAATAGCTATCATTTCCCCTTTACAGGGTATATGTAAAGGTTGAATAAGATAACCGAAACACATGCTTAGTTGCTTGAGAAGCTTTTAAAGCAAGCCAGAGGTGAATTGAGAAGTGAATCTATTCTTACAGCCTGGGGGGGGCAGGTGTTGGCCACTGTGCTCATCCATTTGGTGCTGGTGGGTGAAAGCTGGCGCTCTCCCTGGACCACTTCCCGTGCCCATGCTGAGCTGTGTTGCCCTGCTGGGCCCTCCCTGGCCAACCCCCACTAGGAGGTCTGCAGCCATGGCCCATCAGGCTCTGACCTAATGGGCTGCAAGCTTCTGTCCCCTTGTAGGACCAGAATTGGGGATGAGTGGATGGTTATGTGAGATAGAGGGTTATGTGACATAAAGTGAGCCTCAATTTCCTCCCCAGTCTGGAGGTGGGAGAGAGATCCCAGCTTTTCTGAAATTGGAGACAATTCAAAACAAAACCAAATAAAAAATAACTTGTTGAAATTCGAATTACATTTTGTATTAAATTCCAGGACATGTGAGGGGGGATTTTTAATCATGTTAAGGGTTCCCATTCAAGGACATGTCTTTTCTTCAAATTAATTTTGTATTGTTCAGTAATTTTTTTTTTTTTTTGCGGTACCAGGGATTGAACCCAGGGGCGTTTTACCTCCGAGCCACACCCCCAGCCCTATTTTTTATACTTTATTTTGAAACAGGGTCTCACTGAGTTGCAGAGGGCCTCACTAAGTAGCTGAGGCTGGCCGCGAACCCGGATCCTCCGGTCTCCGCCTCCCAAGTACTGGGATTACAAGCGTGCGCCACCACACCCGGCTGATTCAGTAAATTTTTTGAAGTATAACATACCTATTGATAATACACAAATCCTAATGTAGAGTGTGATGAACATCTGCAAAGTTAAAACACCTGGGTACTCAGTGAGTCCCCTTCAAGACAGAACCCAACCTGCACTGTTCTCTCTTCTCCATTACCCACCCCCCACCCCCAAACACACCTGGGAAACCACTAGCCTGACTTTCAACAGCATAGATCGGTTTGGCTTATTGCTGTATTATATATAAAAAGGACCATGCCCTATATACTCCTTTGCTTTGTCTTTTACTCAATGTTCAGCTTTATCCACACCATTGCATACCATTGCAGCTGTCTTTTCTCATTGCCATATAGTATTCCACTGTGTGACCAACCGCAGTTAGTTCTCTTCATTCCTTCTCCAAGGAATTGCTGGGTATTGAATGACTGCTAGAAACATTCTTACACATAGCTTTTGATGACCACACATTTGCATTTCCCCTGGGCCCAGATGGGACTGATGGACACTAAGAATCTTACAGCTTTCTTCATTGTGGATTCTGTAAGTTTCTTGTGTAATTTATCCATAGGTATTTATAATTTTGTTACTGTTATAGATAGGATATTTTATTTATTTCTTTAGATTCTTTTAAAATTAAGTTTTAATTGATAAAAAGTATATATATTTATGTACAACATGTTTTCTAAAAGTATGTATACTTTGTAGAATGGCTAAATTAAGATAATTAACATAATATTTAAGATTTTTGTTGCTGAAGGAAAAAAACTATTTACTTTTGAATATTTATATTGGATCTAGCCCCTAATCAATTCTCTTATTAATTATAATATGCTTTTTTAGTCATTGCGTCTTAGGTTTTCTGGATATCCAATATCTTCAAAATGTTATTTTATATTTTATTTTACAATACTGATGCCATTTCCTTGCTTTGCTATGTTTTAGTAGATCATGATAAATAATAATAGTTATCACTGTCACCCTTGTCTAGTCCTAGATCTTAATTGAAATGATTTTAGAATGTCACTGTTTACAGCATATTTGCTGTTGGGGTTTGGTAAACAGTTTTTATTTTGTATAAGTAATCAGCTTCTATTCCTGTTTTTTTATTTTTAACATTTTGTTAAAATATCAAAATTTGTTAATATATATATTATACATATATTAACATATATTTTTGATATTTTATTAACATTTTTTATTTTTGATATTTTATTAAAGTATCAAATTTTGTTAATATATGTATTATTTCATGAGTGTATACAGCATGCATGGATCAAATCCAGTATCCCTGTATCCACACCTCATGTCCCCAGAAGTTATCTAATCTTTTTCTTTCTTTTTTTATTTTTTTGTACTGGGGATTGAACCCAGGGACATTCTGCCTCCAAGCCCCCCCCCCTTCTTTTACTTTTTATTTATTTATTTGTTTGTTTGTTTGTTTGTTTATTTTTGCGGTACTGGGGATGGAACCCAGGGGCATTCTACCTCCGAGCTACACCCCAGCCCTATTTTTTTTATTCTTTATTTTGAAACAGGGTCTTGCTAAGTTGCAGAGGGCCTCACGAAGTAGCTGAGGCTGGCTGCAAACCCGGATCCTCCGGTCTCAGCCTCCCAAGTACTGGGATTACAAGCGTGCGCCACCACACCCGGCTATTTTGAAACAGGAGCTCTCTTAAGTTGATGAGGGTCTTGCTATGTTGTTGAGGCTGGCCTTGAACCTGCAGTCCTCCTGTCTCAGCCTCCCAAGTACTGTGATTACAGGCATGTAGCACCAGAACTGGCTAGAAATTATCTAGATTTTACCAAGTACATCTTCAGCCTCTGTGTGATCCGTTGGCTTTCCCCCTTACTTTGGGCTTGTCCTGGATAATGCTGTTGAACCATTTCACATTCGTGGAGTGAATAGATTTAGTTATAACATTTCTTTCTTTTAATACTTGACTGGATTCAAAATAGCTATTGCAACAATTTTAATAAATTAGAATTGTGGTTTCTTTCATATGCTATTTTCCTCAGGTTTCAGTAATTAGAGTTTTGGTGGCTTCGTAGCACAAATTGGGAAGTCCTCCATCTTTAGTATGATGTGGAGTCCTTGAAGCAATGTTGGAATTATCTGCCATTTAAAAGTTAGGTGAAGCCTGGCATGATGGCGCATGCTTGTAATCCCAGTACTCCGGAAGCTGAGACCGGAGGATCGCAGGTTGGCGGCCAGCCTCATCTACTTGTGAGGCCCTCCGCAACTTAGACCCTATTTCAAAATAAAGAATAAAAAATAGGGCTGGGGTGTAGCTCAGGTAGAATGCCCCTGGGTTCAATCCCCAGTACCACACACACAAAAAAAAGTAGGTGAAATTCACTTAGTATGTCTGGTTCTAGTGCCATTTTCAACAGTAGCTCTTTGATCACCTTGACGATTTTTTCTTGGTAATTTGTTCAAATGCTCCTCCTATTGAGTCAGGTTTGGTGATTTATGTTTGGCAATGGAATCATCAGATCTTAAGACTTGTGGCCATAGGGGGTCTGTATGTGGTATTCTTTTATGGTTTTATCTCCTTTGTAGCTGTAGTTATGTCTCTTTTCTTTCTTTCTTTCTTTCTTTCTTTCTTTCTTTCTTTCTTTTCTTTTCTTTTCTTTTCTTTCATTTTTTTTTGTGGTACTGGGATTGAACCCAAGGGCATTCTACCTCTGAGCTACACCCCTAGCCCTATTTTATTTTTATTTTGAAACTGTCTCACTAAGTTACAGAGGGCCTCGCTAAGTTGCTGAGGCTGGCCTCAAACCTGCAATCCTCCTGTCTCAGCCTCCCACGTACTGGGATTACAAGCACGCATCGCCACTCCTGGCTTCTCTTTTCTTTTCTCTGATCTTTTTAAATTTGCTCTTTTTCTCTTAACTAGCACTATTAAAGTTTGTTTTATTTACTTTTAGTTTTTTGTATACTTTCTACTATTCTCCTATGTTTAATCTTATTAATTTCAGCTTTTAACCTTGTAGGCTCTTTCGGTTTGTTTTCTTGTGTTTCTTAAGAGGGCCAAATTCCTTTATTTAATCATGGTGGCTTTGCATTTCCTCTGAACATGACTTTGCTCCATCTTATGGGAATTGGTATGCAAAGCTTTCTTTAACTGCTTTCTAGATAATTTGATTTCCTCTTTAATCCAAGATTTATCTAGGAGTGGGTTTTTTAATTCCTAACTAAATTTTTTCACATTTCTTTATTTTCGTGGTGCTAGGGATCATTCCCAGGGCCTCATGCATGTTAGGCAAGAACTCTGTCACTGAGCTACACCCACAGCCCTCTCACCGTTTTTTTTTTTTTTAATTTTACTGACTGTGATCAGATATTGTAGTCTGCAAAAGCTTTCCTTTTAAAGTTTGTTAAGGTTTATCTCTGTACATGCTTAATTTTTATAAATGATTCAGGTCCCTAAAAATAGTCCATTCTGTATTCAGGGAATATAAGGCCCTGAATACATCTATTCAAATTATTGTTATTCATTTTCTCTCTTATCTTAATTTTTGCCTACAAGGTACACCATTTCTTTTTCTTTTTCTTTTTTCTTTTTTTTTTCTTCTTGTGGTACTGGGAATTGAACCCAGAGGCATTCTACCTCCAAGCTACACCCCAGACCAATTTTATTTCTTATTTGGAAATAGGGTCTTACTAGGTTGCTGACAGCCTCACTAAATTGCTGGGGCCATTTCTGAAATAGATATCTTTGAAATTTCATGGTAAAATTTTATTTCATTTCTAGTTATACATGATATATATATATATGTATATATATATATATATTTTTTTTTTTTGGTGGCACTGGGGATTGAATCCAGGGGGCATTCTACCTCCAAGCTACACCCCCAGCCCTATTTTTTATTCTTAATTTTGAAACAGGGTCTCACTAAGTTGCGGAGGGCCTCACTAAGTAGCTGAGGCTGACCGCGAACCCAGATCCTCTGGTCTCAGCCTCCCAAGTTCTGGGATTACAAGCGTGTACCACCACGCCCGGGTTAATGCTTTATATATTTAACCACCTATATTTAATGTATTCAGGTTTTGGATGATTTTTAACTTCTTCATAAACTTTCTTTTTTTTCTTTTTTGTTTTTTAATTTTTAATTTTAGTCTTAATTTTTTATTGGTGCATTGTAATCATACATATTGATGAAGTTCAGGGTGGTAGAGGCATATATGCATACAGTACTCATTGAGCTCTCCCCCAGTTCCCACCCCACTCTCTCTCCTCCCCATCTTTCCATGCTCAGCACAGTGATTGGCTTTGATAAGTTTGTGTATGTACATCATGTCCATTGAGATGTTTCCCTCTTCAAGTCTTCCTCCCCCATCCCATCTCCCTCAGTTAGGTCCCCTCCTTCACTCCACTAAGGTCTCTCCTCCTTTGTCTGGAGTCCCTCCTGTGTCCCAATTTCTCCCTAGCTTGCGAGTTTGAAGGAGAACATCCAACCTTTCACTTTTTGTGACTGACTAATGTCACTTAGCATAATATTCTCCAGTTCCATCCATTTCCCTGCAAATAACATAAGAACCTCCAGAGAGATCCGACAGAATGGGAGATCTTTGCCAGCTACTCCTCTAATAGAGGACTAATATCTAGAATATACAAAGAACTCAAGAAACTCACTGCAAAAAAAATTTTAAAAATAACCCGATCAAAAACTGGGCAAGTGAACTAAATAGACACTTCACAAAAGAAGAAATACAAATGGTCAATAAATATATGAAAAAATGTTCAACATCCATTAGCAATCAGAGAAATGTGAATCAAAATTACCCTGAGATTTCACCTAACCCCAATTAGAATGGCAATCATTAAAAACACAAACAATAATAAATGCTGGCAAGGGTGTGGAGAAATAGGAACTCTGATACATTGTTGGTGGGATTGCAAATTAGTACAACCACTTTGAAAAACGGTGTGGAGGGTCCTCAGAAAAATGGGAATGAATCTACCATACAACCCAGCTATACCACTCCTGGGTATCTACCCAAAAGAATTGAAACCAGACTACCATAATAATGCATGCATATCTATGTTTATAGTTGCACAATTCATAATTGCCAAACTATGGAACCAGCCAAGATGTTCATCAACAGATGAATGGATTACAAAATTATGGTATATATACACAATGGAATTCTACCAAGCCATAAAGATGAACAAAACTTTCTTTTATCATTACAAATGTCTTTATTTATCCTCTGGAGTATTAATTTCTCTTTATTTAGTTAATTTTTTTGTGTGTGTGGTACCGGGGATTGAACGCAGGGGCGTTCTACCTCTGCGCTACGCTCCCGGCCCTACTTTTTATACTTTATTTTGAAACCAGGTCTCACGAAGTTGCAGAGGGCCTCACTAAGGAGAGAGAGAGAGAGAGAGAGAGATACAGAGAGACAGAGAGAGACAGAGAGACAGGGAGAGAGAGAGAGAGAGAGAGAGAGAGAGAGAGCTGAGGCAGGCCGCGAACCCGGATCCTCCGGTCTCTGCCTCCCAAAGTACTGGGATTACAAGCGTGCGCCACCACGCCCGGCTCTATTTAATTAATTTTGACACTCTTGCTTTCCTTCTGTTTACATTAGCCTGGTGTCTGTTTGCCTATCCATTATTTTCAACATTTCTCTATAACTTGATTTTAATTATTTTTCTTATAAACATCATGTACCTGGGGCTTGATTTTTGTTTTAATATTTTAGCCCAATGTGACATCCTCTGGTGTTTTTTTTTTTCTCCCCCCTCAGTACTGGGGATTGAACCCAGGGGCATTCTACCTCTGAGCTATACCCCCAGCCCTATTTTTTATTCTTTATTTTGAAATAGGGTCTCACTAAGTTGCGGAGGGCCTCACTAAGTAGCTGAAGCTGGCTGCGAACCTGCGATCCTCCTGTCTCAGCTTCCCTAGTACTGGAATTACAAGCATGTACCACCATGCCTGGCTCCACATCCTCTGGTTTTCATGAGAATTTTACTCCATTAACTGGTGTACTTGATCTTATTCCTTCCATCTTATGGTATGTTTATAATTTCCTTCCATCTCTATTTCTTTTCCCATTTGTGCTGGTTTGACATAATTACCTTGTATTTCATTTTTTCCCAATGTTAATTTAAAAATTCTCTACTTTTCCACTTAATTAAAGGTTATATTCTAGCTGGACGTGGTGGCACATGCTTGTAAACTTGGGAGGCTTAGAAAGGTGGATCTCAGGTTCACAGCCAGCCTCAGCTACTTAGCGAGGCCCTCTGCAATTTAGTGAGACCCTGTTTCAAAATAAAGAATAAAAAATCGGGCTGGGGGTATAGCTCGGAGGTAGAATGCCCTGGGTTCAATCCCCAGTTCCGCAAAAAAAAGTTACATTCTTTTTCCCTTAATTCATAATCAAATACATATTGATCTACTGTTATTTGAAAACAAGATAACATGAAATAACAATTTCCCCCTCTAAGACACACTCCATTTTTACCATGCTTTTTCCTACTTCATTGGGAAGAGAACTCAAAAATCTCTGACTTAAGGTAAGACTCGAACACTTGTGCTCTCCTGATCTTCAAATTCTTGATTTTGTTAGGATCATCCTATATGTTTTGGCATTGGGCTGTTGCTAGAATTTTCCTTGTAGTATGTCCTTTCTATTTTTAGAGTCGTTGTTTAGCTGGAGTGCCTTAGTAGATTCAGAATGAGGGAAGGAGCAGATGTGTGAGTGGCGTGCTCACTCCTAGTTTCCTGGCCTGCTCATTTCCCTTGTGTTGAGGTCTCTGTGATGGTGCATTTGTGGTTCGTTGCCTGAAGTATTGCCCATAGATGGGTTGTGCAGGTGATATACTGTGAATTCCTGCATGTCTGCAAAGACCTTCTTTTCTGAGTAGCCCGTAGCTGGCATTTCTTCTATTTTAACTTGTAGTGTTTTAGAAGAGAAGTCCAATGCAGGTTTGATTTTTTTCCCCCTTATAGGTAATATGCTCTCTCTGGAAACTTTTAAGGTTTTGTGTTCATCCTCAAGTTGAGGAATAACCTATGCATATGTTTCTTCTTGTCTTCCTTCCTGGAACTTTGTGAGCCTTTTTAATCTGCAGATTCAAGTCTTTTCAGCTCAGGGGAATTGTCTTCTATTTGTTATTTAATTATTGGCTGCCTTCCACCATTTCCTTTTTCTTCTTCTGGAACTCCTGATATGCTCAGTTAGATCTCCCTGGATCTATCCTCCGGGTCTTTTATCTTTTTCTTTATAAATTCTCTCTCTTTCTATTTTATTGTATACTTGGAGATAGTTTTTCCATTTGGTTTTCTAGGCTACTAATTGACATCTCAACAGGGACTCATCTACTATAGTTGGGATGACATTGTTAATATGTAGAAAATCTTTTTGGTCTGGCCTGTGTTGCTTTCTGGCCCCTGTGATTTTCTGTTTGAGCTGTCATTTGTCTCCTGGAGCAGCTGCGCTTCGCTGAGCATGTGCACTGTTTGTTCTGGCTGATCTTCTGCTGGAACTTGGAGGTGTGTTGTGAGTGCACCTTGTTCCTTGTGGCACCTGTGGCTGGGAGTGGAGCTGCCTCCCCCTCTGGGCCAGTGATGCTGAGGCAGGTGAGCCACCAGCCTGTTCCTGGGACACATGGAGGTATTCTTTCTCCCTGGCCTCTGTTTTCATCTTCAACCCCAGGGGAAGGGGGTTGTAGCCCACTTGTTCAGCTACTATTTGTCCTCCTGGGTTCCAGGGAGACATGAACCAACTAGTGAATAGGCAAAGCCTGTTTCTACCTCCCCTGCCTTTATCCCATTTCTCTCTCTCTCTCTCTCTCTTTCTCTCTCTCTCTCTCCCTCCCTCCCTCCCTCCCTCCCTCCCCCCCTCTCTCTCTCCCTTGCTCTCCCTCCTCTCTCTCTC
>PVJS01000440.1:98390-110878 GCA_004027185.1 Glis glis | reverse complement strand
TTTTTGTTCTGGGGATCCAAGCTAAGGTCTCGTGCTGGCTAGGCAAGTGCTCTGCCACTGAGCTGCACCCCAGCCCCATCTGTGGCTTTTGATCCTTACTCAAAGCTGATCTCCAAGCAGAGATTTCCACACCTGTTTTTTAGCCGTATTTCCTGCTTGTATGCCCATCTGCTGAAAGGCCTCAGCAGTTCTCCACTCAGGATGGGCAGGTAGAGATGATAGTCTCTTCTTTCTAGTTCCATGTTCTCCTAGTCCCTATCATCTTTTTGCAATTGCTAATGGATCCACTGAGACTGGAGGACTCTCTTTTCTCTTTCTCATATGCTAGCTCTCTGGGTAGGCCGTGTGGCTGGCACAGGGTCACTAATATCTCCCTCAATCTCCACAACTCTTTGTCTACTTGAATCAGATTAGACACTGGATTCCAGAATCATATACTCCAAGGGTCCTCAAATCATAGCCTGGGCATTGTTGACTCCCAAGATGATTTCCAGTTGTACAAGGACACATTGAATTCCATGGTGGAAAAGTTGTGTTTTCAATTCTCTTTCAGTTCTGATTATGACAAATAGAAAATCTTGAATTTGGTGTTACTGTCACTGTCTTTAAGCCCTCTTATAAGTCTTATTAAACTCCCTTTTTAACAAAAAAGAGAGACCAGGCACATTGGCAAATATCGGTTTCCAGTACTTAAGAGGCTGAGCAAGAGGATCATAGGTTTGAGGCCAGCATGGTATCATAGCAAGATTCTGTCTCAGTTCAATCCCTAGTACCATACACATACACACACGAAAGAGAGATCAGGTGTCTTGCTCAGAATTTTTGGTAGGCAATAGTGTTTGCCATGGTGTGTCCGATGTGAGTAGGTTGAGTAGATAAATCAGTAGTTCTGTGAGGGACCCATTTATTTTTCAATGCCCAGGGCATATCTGAGTGGAGATGTTGACTCAACAGTCCAAGGCCTAAGCCTGGGGGTGCTCTAGTGTTTGAAGATTTGACTCCTTCCTCATTGCCAACCAGTGCAGAGGTACCTGTCCTACTTGTTGGCCAAATGCCTCTGCACTGGCTAGCTCAAGAGGTTTGCTGCCTGTCACTTCTGGGCCACTTCTCAGCAGCCAAGGCCACGTGATTATCATTAGTGTTCCATGTGTCTCACCAGGCAGCACCTAAGTGGAAACATGGACCACAGCCAAACTTCCAGCTGTGCAAAGCATTGTAGTTGGCCATGCATCTTCTAAGACCTTTAGGGTGTGTGATATCCTCTGGTGAGGCTATATAAAGGGTGGAAGCAAGCTGGACGTATTTCATAAATTTGAACGTGGTTCACACTAAGTGTTCCAGAATCATTGGATCTGTCAGATTCCCAGCTACTGCTGTATTTATTAGGATGAAAGTAAAATCAATCTGCCATTACTTTGCCATGTTTCCTTCCTACCAACATGCTGGAAAGATTTATTCTACCAGGAGCATTGGCTAATGTCATCAACTGGCTCTGTGAAGGGGTCACCATGCCAACAGGGCCAGCACTGGCCTTGCCCACAGCAGGTAGCCAAGCCCGGGTCCCACCCGAGAAAGCAGATCAGTGTGTCCAGGTTTTCAGGAGAATCCAGAAATCAGAATCTTTTCATGAAAATTCTTCTGATTTATAAATGTTTACTTATAAAAAAAAACAACTTGAAACCACTGCAGACCAAACAAAGCACATCTTCCCAGCCCAAATCTAGGCTACAGATGACCAGTTTGCTGCTCTGTTACAATGAGGTCACTTACACCTCCCCCCATCACTGCAGAATGGAGCCATCACCAGGTTTGCTGAGGTGCAGGCTACCTCAGTGCCCTGCTCTGCTGCTCCCCAGCCCCGAGATGTTGGCCAGGTAGCTGGTTAACCTCCCTAAGCCTCGGTGTCCTTATCTGTAGAGTGGGAATAACTGTGTAACTTATTCCTGAGATTTGTTGTGAGAAAATATACATAAATGACCAGCACAAAGTTGATGTTTAATCAGTAGGAACTGTTATGATCATTCAGTAACATGTAGACATGATTAGAAAACCCAGAAGGGAGTGTTGAGTGTCTGCCACTGTCATGGGTGGCCTCACCTCTGCTGAATCAGAGGCCCCTCACCATGTTTCCACTGCGGTGGGAAGCAGCCAGGCTGGACCACTGATGGCCTCACTCTGGTTTCTCATGTTTATTTTGTTCCTGAACATGAGGATAGTGGTAGTATTCCTAAGAGCTGGCATGGAGTCCCCTGCATCGTCCCTGTGGGTTGGTGTCAGGGGCAGGCCCTGGAAGACCCTGATCTAGCCTCTGGGCATCCCTTGCCTGTCACTAAGCCCCCCACCCCCACCCAGGATTGAAGGGTTCCCAGGAGACAGGGAGAGTTTCCTTCACTTCCTTTGGGAGAGACAGGCACTGGGACAGGCTGTGGCTGGAAAGGAGAGCAGGACAGGGAAAAGTCTCAGTGTGAAGTTAACAGGGGAGCCTTTGTGGTTCTCCTCATTTGACTGTGGACATCACAGTCAAGACCACTCCTGTACAGAGCCCATGTTCTTTGGAAAGTGCCACTAGGCACATGTCTAGTTTCAGATGGCTCACCATCTGAGCCCCAGTTAGGTAAAAGGTTTGAAACAACAGACCTCAAAGTGGGAGGCAGAATATTTGCTTATGCATTCTTACAAGACCAGTTGAAGAGCCCCAGGGACATTTTGTGATCAGTGGGTGTTAGCAAATCCGAGCTGGAGCTGGGGCCAGTGCAGGAGGAACAGTGGTTTCAGAGCAGGGCGGCACCACTTTGGGAAGGCCCATCAGGAACCAAAGCAACACTCCCAAAACAGGTCCAAGGGTCCCATCAGCCTTGTACACAGCGTGAATTCTGCCTCCTCATCATGGAGCATGATCTGCACCCAGTGGAAGCAAGTGCAAGCCTTGCACTAGGGAGGAATGGGGTGAATGTTTATGGAATTAAATTTCATTCTTGGAAGCCCTAGTTGCACTTTATCTGATGCTGGAAAATTGGTGTGTATTACTTACCTCACCCCACCATCCTTCCCAGTGCCTCATCACCCTGCTCCATACCGTCCTGACGAACACACGTGCTGGAGGAGTTTAAAGCTCAGTGGATGCAGAAGTCTTTGGACACTGGTCTCGGCAGAGCTAGCCATGGCGATAATAAGCAAACATGAACTAAGTGGTGATGTGGCAGGGTCCAGGACCCAGCCGGTCTTCATCTGTTCCTTGTTTTCTTCTTGAACAAGTGTGTGTCTGACACTGTGCCTCAGTGGGGCAGACACTGCTGTGAGGGGTCCACAGAAGGGCCAGGACAGGGGCTCGTTTGATGAGAAAGTATGAAACTACAAAGGTGTTTAAAAAGAGAGAAGAGCTTATAAATAAGGGGCGTGTGGCAATGTAAACCTCCTGATTGTCAGATTCCTTTCTTAAGGTAGAAGTTTTTAAATGTCTCTCCCCCTCTTTTCCTCTTGGCCAGAAGCCTTGTCCCTCACCAGCCTGTCTCTTTCTGAATGTGCTCGAGATCATCAGCATCCCTTAGAAGGCGTAGCCTACAGCTGTCTGTGGAGCCGTCAGGAGCTAGTGCTCTTGGAACACCCCAGTTACTAGCCGTATTGCCTGAGGAATCTCACCAACTTCTGCTGACCAGCCCCCTCGTCTTTAGGGTGGACACTAATGCTCACATTGCATTAGTGTGCATGAGGCTGAGGCTGGGAGGGGGCCAGTCACACCTGCCTCAGAGGATCACATGCCTGGATGTTGGGAAGTCTACAGCACAGCGCCTGCGCCTGCCCGTGTCAACAGGTGCTGGCCGTTTCTGTGATGATTCCCCAGGACCCATCTCACTGCCCCAGTGAAGCTCAGAGCAGGCTTGGACAATAGGCAGTGCCCACTTTTTTCTTTCCCTGCCTGAAACCCAAATGAAGAGAGTCTGAGAGTGGACAGATCCTCAAGCTGGCAGCTCAAGAGAATCACTTGCCTTCAACGTAAGCCTCTTTCAGGCTCGATTCCCATTCCGTCAGCCAACAGCCGCTGAACCAGAAGCAGGCCACCTCTGAGCAGAGGCCCAGCAACCATGTGGGATGGGCACCACCAGCCTTCCAGTTTGGCCTCCCAAAGCCACAGCAGCACCATCAGCCGAGCGCCGAGTCCCTGCTATACTGACCCTAACTGTGACAAGAACAGGCCAATGGACCCTCTGTGGGGTCTGCCACGCCGACAGCTGGAGTGAGAGCCAGAAAGCGCGCCCCACCTGAGCTTCCTTCCAAAGGGGAATCGATGTGGGAGCCCACAAAGTGATTCTTGTGGACTCTCTTTTTTTGGGCGTGACCACACCATCATGGTTATTAAAGAGGAGCTTCCATCTGCTTGAGAAAGGCTGGGGTGGGAAGCCCGGGTGGCCACGGAGGGGCTATTTCAATCTACCACACAGAGAAAGGCATCCTTTGTGGGCCACATCCACCACAGGGAAGGAAGACTGGGGGCTGGGTGTTGCTGTGTCTCTCTGTGATCCTGTTTCTCATGGTCTAGCAAGACAAGCCCTCACCTGGAATCCTCCCTACCTCTCTTTCAAAGGCCCCAACAAAGGGGTGATGCAGAAGGGACCAGAAGAATGTGGCTTAGGGACCTGCAGTCAGAAAGGCTTGGGGCCTGGCCCTCTTTGTCCAGCAGGAGCTGGCATGGCCACTGACCTCTAGGGCTTGGTTTGGGGAGTCCTGAGTTACCCTGGAGAGGAATACACATTCAGACTTGCACTTGGTGGACTTTTCCAGAGCATTTCCTCCAGAGGGCATGAGAAAGGGTGATTTCCCTGGGGAGCCCTGTTTGGGGCGACCTATACCTTTTGCCTTGAACTCTCAGCAGGGAGCTGAGAAGGGCACTTTTTATTTGCTCTCTGTTTGAGAACAAACACACCTAAAATGCTCCACCCTCTGGGGCGATGCTCAGGAGGCTGGGGCAGATCTCAGAGCTCTCCCTGGAGAACAGGGATTCTTTTCATGCTCCTTTGTCTCACAGGTTGTTGGTGGTGTTTGGGTGTCCTTCCCTGCCCAATCACGTGATAAGAAGGAGAAAAACAAGTCCTCATTTTAAAAGAACAGGAAGGGAAAAAACCAAGAGCCTATAAAAAGCACTTTCTAGCCACCTGGGTCTGTAATCTAGAAGAGAAACGGGAGAGGTTCCTAGTGGCTCAGGGATTGGTGGGGTGAGGGAGCAGCCGCTGTAAGGTGGGACTGTCCCGTCGTGTGGTAGCCCTCAGAGCCCTCCAGGCCACGCAGTAACCAGACACCCCTTCACATCAGCAAGTCCACAGGGTTAATTGAGTGCCCTGCAGCCAAGAGATGTCCAAGGGCTGCGCAGCTTCACTGCAACCATCCAAACTCCTGGTTACTGAGAGCAGAAACCTGCCCCAGAGTGACCAAAACATGTTGGCTCATGCAACCAAGCAGCCTAGGAGTATACTAGCTTCAGGCATGGCTGGAACCAGGTTTGTGCTGCACTGACTAACCAGATGTGGGTCAGGGGCTCACTCCCAGGACCCAGGCCAGGAATAGGGAGAGTCCTCAAAGTGCAAGGAATGACGGCTTCCCAAAGGGGAGCTGGAATTCTTTCTCCAAAGGAGGAGAGAATAGAAACTGGGCAAGCAAGAACAACAGATGTCCACTACAGCCCTCGTTTGCCATTTACAAAACTCATTCCCGCTTGTAGACATATTCTGCAGTGAGTCACCACCATGCCCCGCAGCGAGTAATGAGGAAGCCAGGAGGAACCCAGATAGGGGCCCTCCCACAGACAGTCAGAATCCCACCTGGTCTGCCTGGGCGACTGAGCCTTTTGGACATGTCAGGAAGGAAGAGGTATCAGGTGACTTGGATTTGCAGAAGCCTTGTCTGTGAGCTCTCTGCCAAAGACAGCAGGCTCTAGTGGTCTCGTCTCTCTGCCTGCGGTTCATGAGAACACCTCCAGGGGCTACTGAACAGGGAATACAAATAATGAACAAGCACACCATACACAGGAAGGCAAGAAGGTTTCCTTTCCCAGGGCTGAGCAAGATGAGCAAAGCTCTGCAGCCGCACTTGTGCGTTCTACACAAAACAATAAAAAGCTGTGCAAACTGCCCCCCCGATGTACAATATTGTTCATATATTAAACATCATGTCCTAATAAGAATACTTCATTTCATTATGTCAGCAGCAGAAGAAAGGGCAATCTAGCGGCTGCCTTAATCGGACAGATGAGAAATCAGAAATATTAGTAAGAGCTAGGCAGTAAAATCGACGATGAACCAATTTGCCTCACTCACAGGTTTTCACTGTGTTTAACAAAAGCTCATGTCTTTATGTAAGGCATCGTAAAAAAGCAACTGGAATCCATAAAGCTCTCTGTCATGTCTTTGTAACATGACCAATGAATTTAACAGTTGGGTTTCAAAAAACAGTTCTGGATTTTCCCAGAAGTAAGCCTGGAGAGGACGGCATTGGCACTGTCCTTCCTGACCCTGAGGAATCCTACAGGAGCCATGATGCTAGGGTTGAGGGGCAGGGGCATGCTGGGGGGTGGGAGGAAGTCTAGTTGATATCACCAAGAAGAAGGGCCACAGATTCTGGACCCCGAGAGGAAGACCACTCAGCACCTAAAGTGGGGCCGGGAGTGGCGGCAGGGATGCAAGGCAGAGGGTGGTAGAGGACATATGTCCATCCTGGCTCACAGCAGAAAGGCTGCTGCCTTTGCAGAAAGGAAGTTTGTGAAATCATCATTTTAGAGCTGAAGAGGTTCTGAGCCTGGTACATTTGGCATTCATGCAGCATTTGTTGATCATTCATGACATGTTGGGAACTGTGGTCAGTGAGCAAGACAGAAAAGGTCCCTGCCCTCAGGGTGCTCACACTGACATGTGGGGAGATGATACATGTGTATCAGGTGGGGATACATGTCCTGAAGGAAATAAGGACCGGTAAAGACTGGGAGTAATGAAGGGGTCCAAGGAGGTAGCCTTTGAGCAAAGCCCTGCATATCTGAGGTGCCCAGGTCTCTATTTCAGAGCTTTAAGCCACCAAGAACCCCCATGATGATTTGCCCTCGTGAGTCTCCATGTTTCATGAGCTGTTACATCCCCAAAGGCTGCATTTGGCAATGATGTAGACATAAACATGATCACAAAGCTGGATCAACCTGAGAAGTGGGGGACCACAGGGAGTTGACGCAACCCGACTCCAAAGCCAACGGCCGACCCGCCTGAGAGGCTGGGCAGTGCGCAGTCCCAGTGACTGGTCCAAGCTCCTGTCAGCTGGGCAGTGGCAGAGCCAAGACTAGACTCCAGGTCTCCTGAGTGACAAATTTGGGGCATAACCTGCCACAGTAAATGGCAGTGTTTCCTAAGGACACAGGTATGGGAAGGGCCAGTGGCTAGAACGCAGGGACGGGTGAAAAGCCAGAGGTGCCTGACAGAAGGCCGGCAGAGCTGCCTTGAAGACCTAAGAAGGGCCTTTTCTGCCCCCGAGTCCAAAGCATGATGTCTTGGATCGAAGGCCAGGGCCGCGGGATGCAGACCAGCCCCACCACCGAGAAGAGGAAGGGGAGAAGAGCAGCAGCGGGCAGCAGTGCTCAGCTTCACGTGCCAGGACGAGCGAGGGCGCTACACCCCACTGTACCCCCTGCACCGCGAGCCTGGGGAGGCCCGGTCCACCATGTGTCCCAGATAATGGCAGAAAGGTTCTGCACTGGAATCACAACAAGTCCCAGCCTTGTCCCTGGCTCTGTCTGGTGACAATTGGCAGCTGACATCTCTGCTTCTGGCCAGAGTTACCCCGTATTAAAAATGGCATCTTTATAATAGATTTCTGCAAGTCACTGTCAACAGGACACATCCCTTATTTTGTAGCAGTCATCCCCCTGGGGGATTGATTTGCCTGTTACTATTGTTTGGGAACTCTTTAGAATATACCCTCCCGTTCTACATTATCCTAATATTAGAATATCAAGTTTTAAACATAGCATCAATTACCAAAATATTTACTTTTTAAATATTTCTCATTCCATACGACTTTGGCCCAAAATTAAACAGCTAGGTGTTAAGTTGGGTCTTTCCTTTCTTCTTTTCAAATAGCCAAGGATCCCATTTGTGCTCACAAGCTTCACACTAAGGACCAGGGGTCCCCAGCCCCCATCTTGTTATGCCCAGGCTTTGTTACTCCCCCCCCCCAGGAGAAGCAGGCAGCCTCCCCAAAAGCTGGATCTGACACTGGAGAGGGGCCACCCGGGAACAGCCCAGATGTCCACTGGCAGGAGTTTGGTTGACTAACTCAGAGCCCAGTGAGGCTCTGGGATCACACAGAGCCACACAGATGACATCTTCCCAAAGTCTTCTCTGGCCAGGCTGGGTTGAGTCTGGGGCCCCTGCTCTGTGCTCCCCAAACCCCAAACTTGACAGTGGCCCCTGAAGACAGGCCCACCCATGTGGGTGTGGCTCACCACTCTGTACCCAGGGCCTGGCATAAAGAGAACATTTGAGAAACAATTGCCAAAGATAGGCATGGTGGCGCACACCTATAATACCAGTACTTGGGAGGCTGAGGCAGGAGGATCGCGGGTTTGAGGCCAGCCTGGGCAACTTAGCAAGCCCTGTCTCAAAAAAGTAAATAAAAATGAAAAGAAATGGACATGTAGCTCAGTAACACAGAGCCCCTAGATTCAATCCCCGGTGCCACAAAAGAAAAGAATCAATTGTTAAAATGAATATGGGGCTCAATGTAAAAAAAAAAAAAAGAAAACTCTAGTATAACTATTTCAGGAACAGTACACACGTGGACTCCCAGGTTCAAAGACTGTAGAATGGTGGCTGGTTTTTATTTTATTTTGTTTTCTTCTCTTTCGCTTAGATGTGGGTTGGAATCAGTCAGGGCTGGCGAAGCCAGGGAAGGGGGAGGGAAGGTAAAAATGGACCCTGATGACAGCAGAACACTATGGGAGTCGGGGCGGTCTGGGAGATATGCAGATGAATGTGTTTCATTTTAATATGTGGTTAAGATGAAATATAAGTAGTACATTAGCTATTTGTAATTGGGCCCATACTGTCCTTTCTGGCATTGTCCCCTCCCCAACTCCCTGTCACTCTTTCCATTCCAGCCCCACTGGCTCCTTGCCATTCCTCCAACACACAGGGTGCACCAGGACCTTTGTGCTTGCCATTCTTGCTGCTTGGAATGTTCTTTCTCACATATATATAAGGTCTGCTCTTCATAATTCAGGCCCAACTTCACATGTCACCTCCTTGTTCCTAATTCTACGCCCCCCCATATCAGTCTACCTATTTTGTGCTTACTACCCTATATTTATTGGTTTGTTTATATTCTGTGTTCTACTTAGACCGGGAGTCGTTTGAAGGCCGGGGCTGTGTCTGTCCTGTGAGCCCCGTTCTCTTGGACCTGGCACACAGCCATCAGTTCTGTTGGATGGGGGCAGGAAACCATCAGTGGGGGGCTGAAGGAGGCAGTAATCTTGGGGTGTCCATGACTCTTCCAGTCGAAGAACCAGCCTTTATGCATGGAGAATAATGGAACTTCTGATCTCCCATCAGGGCCCTCTAGGTCTTAGTGCCTCTGTTCTGGAATTCTAGAAAACCAGAAATCAAGGCCCCAGCGTAATTGCTTTGCAAAGAAATTACCTCTGCCCAGCCAGTGGTCTCTGAGTCAGTCGTTCAGAACATGGATACCCTCTGGCCCCCAGTACTCCATTCAGGTGGCTCCCAGCTCTGCTGCACCTGGTAGAAGGGGACCCATGAGGCTTGGTAAGCAAGACTAGTCATCTAGCCCTGCTTTGGCACTGATTTATCTATGGCTTTTATGTAATACCAGCGGCTGGCTTTGATTGGGCCTAACAGTGTGCCAGGCCCTCCTGCACATTATTTAATACTGCCAGAAGCCCTTGAGAGACAGTCATTGTATCCATTTTGCAGAGGAGAGAGAAACCTGGACCCAGCAAGACTGGTAATTTGCCAGTAGTCCACACTGTTAGTGAATAGGAGAGTCAGGGTGTATCCAGGTCAATATGTATTTATGGAACAGATGATGAATGAGTGAATGAATGAATGATGTGCTCTAGAGGCTTTGGGCCAGTGGCTCAAGGGCCCCTCGCCTGTCCCTTCCCCTGCCCGGGCCTCGCACCCTGCGGACACTGTGGACCTCTTTGCTTCGTCCTTACTCTTGGTATCAGTGTCAGGAGCCAGGCCTCTCCTGCAGCTCACACCCCACTGGCCAGCCAGAGACTTCCTTCAAGTGCAGAGAAATAGCAGAACAATGGCGGTGGGGGCTGTAACAGGGAGAAAAGGGAGAGATCTTAGCAGAGCCATCTGTGCCCTTCTCAGGTGCCTGCCTTCTGCGATGCCTGCCTCCATGCTGGTCTGCTGCTTCTTGCTGATACCCTTACCCCGGCTGGTGTTTGTGACAGGCCTCCACTGAATTAGCTTGCTGTTTATACTTCTCGAGAGTCAGTGGAAACCCTCCTCGGGAGGGTTCATGAGACCCACACTGGCCAAGGCCAGTTCCGAGCAGCCCCGCTGCCTGCACACACCGCCTTCCTTCATTCAGCACACGCTTCCCCAGCACCCAGGTGGGCTCTGGAAGGCACCAGAGACCCCAGCTTTGCATGCACCCTTCTCAGTCTGCAGTGCCCACTCCCCACCACCCAGCCCCTGCCCTGTGCTGCTTCCTGGGAGCTGCCCCACCCTGTGGACCTGCTTTGGGGTTTGTTTTTCTCTCATTCTCATTGTAGTTTAAATAACCATTGGGGAAATTACTTATTCACTGTTTCCCGACTAGAGTGCAAGCTTTATGAGGGCAGGGACTGTGGTCCTCAGTTCACTTTTGTATCCCCAGCACTTGACACAGTGCTGGCACACAGTCGGTACCCAGATAATAGATGAAAAATGAAGTAGGGAATGAATGAATGAACGTGCTTATTGAACACCCTCAAGAATGCCCCACATTATTGGGACCTAGAGCTTTTTTTTTTTTTTTTTTTTTTTTGGTACTGGGGATTAAACCCAGGGACATTCTACCTCTGAGCTACATCCCCACTCTCAGCCCTTTTTTTTTTTTATTTTTTGTTTTTGAAACAGAGTCTCACTAGGTTGCTGATAGTCTCACTACATTGCCGAGGCTGTCCTTGAACCTGTAATCCTCCTGCCTCCACGTCCCAAATACTGGGATTACAGGCATGTGTCACCATGCCTGTCTGGGAGCTAGAGCTTTTAAGACAGAATCTTTCTGTTTTGCAGCTGGTTCAATGTTTTCCCCACCTGGTGTCACCCATCTCCTCTACCCCGGGGGGAGCACCAGGGTACAGAAGAGGCCTGCAACACAATGAAAAGGCCTCTGGGGATTTTATCCCTGCTTTGCCACAAACTAACCATGTCCCTGTAGGCGAGTTTCTTCTCCCTAATTCACAGTTCTCCTCCTGGAAAATGGCTGTTTCTTTGTGGGCTACAGCAGGACCATTTCTCCAGCCCAGGCAGGGGCATCTCAGTAGGAGCATGATCGTTGTTATCAGCCAGCCCCAGGCAGGGTTGATCTGGCAGCACAGTGGGTCACCAGGAGCACCCTGCACACCTTTGATCTGCCGTCCTCAGGGTTGTGGCACTTAACGTCATGGTCAGAAGATGGCTGCCAAGGCTCCAGCATTTACTTCTTCATTCACCCACATACGAAGGCAGGAAGCCAGGGAATGGCTGGTGGGAAAACAGCCATGTTGGAAGGGAGGACGCGGGACAGGAAAGCTGTTCTTAAAGGCCTTTCTTTGGGGACTTAGATAGGAAAATTGTTCCCCAGAGGCATTTCTAGCCATCTCACCTTCAGTCTTACTGGCTTGAACTGGATCAGAGAGCTACTCTTAGCTTCAAGGGAAGCAGGGAAAGGAATTCTCCATGAGGGAGGGAACGGGCCCATGGCAGGTGCCAGTAGATGTTGTTGACTTTCATATTCTCAGCACTAGCTTTACCTCACCATTTGATGGAGAGTCCCTGGAGACGGAGTCAGCTTCATAGGCTTTGCAGTCCAGTAGGACCTCACACGAGGCTGGGCCCAAGTGAGGCATAACACGAGTCTCCTGGTGGTGGGTGACTACCCTTTCCACTCCAGTCCTGTCTCCTCCTCAAAATGATCCCCATGTCAAACGTGAAGTGCCTGTCTCCTATTGAAAATTATTTTTCGTTCTTTCAGATAAAAAATGCACATTTTTTAAAAGTGAAACAAAAATAAACATGAAGAAAGTAGCAAAGCACTGAATGCCACCGCCCAAAAGTGATTATTGATATATTCTGCTGCCCATCCTCCTGAATACTCTTTTCTCTCTCCCTCCTCCTCCCTCCACTCAGCTCCACCACCGCCCCAGCAGTCACACATAGAATTTTATAAACATGGCCACAAAGGACACATGTCATACCTTAGCCAGCATTTTCTTTTTTTTTTTTTTTTTTTTTTTTTTTTTT
>PVJS01000440.1:69489-98290 GCA_004027185.1 Glis glis | reverse complement strand
CACGTGACTCATTAACTAACTCACTGGCATCTTACCATTCACTGTTTGAATAAAAATGCTGGTCAGTGCCCACCTCTGGGGAGGGACATGACTCCAGGGCCACATCCCCATTGCCAATGAGGGCTCCCTGATGCCTGGAAACCATTGGTCACAGGATCAAAGCACGGAGCCCTGACCTAACCCTGAGAGCCATCATGAGTCTCCATCCCTGTCCAGAGACACTTTATAACTTCATTAAGATGGCCTGAAGTGGGGAATTCTGCTTCTCAACCTGTGCCTGCTAGTGAGGTGTTCTTTGCTAATGGAGCAGGGTGCCCACTCCAGTCCAGAGAATGTCCCTCTGCCCCATCTCCCTTTCTCCACTGGAGTACATTAGCCCTTCCTCCTCCTCTCCTGGCAGGCACAGGTCCTCCCAGGGCTTCCCAGCCCTCCCTCCCCATGGACCCACTTCACATTCTCTTCCTCCAGAGGACAGACTCAGGACAAACGACTGACTGTACCCCACCACCACCGAAGAGCCAACAGTTAGGGAGATCACCCAGTCCCACGGCCCCTCTGGATCATTAAAGGGATTATATGGAGGATGCAGAATCCATCTGGCTGCAGGGGAGAGGGGCATTTAATCCAGCCCTGAGGTGGAGTGAAAAATCATGTGTCCCAGCAGCTTAGGGTGTGTGAGTTCCTGAACCTCCAGACACTGAGAGGAAAACTGTGCATGTCGGTGCATCATTTGTCACAATCTCAGAGGGTCTGTGATTCAGAGAAGGAGAATGGCTGCTGGGCCTGATGATCATCCAAGGCCCCTTCCAGCTCCCATGCCTGTGGTTCTGTGACCATATAAGGCCACTGAGCCAGGGGAGTCTTCCTGCAGCTAAGTGCAGCCCTGCTCTGTGAGGCAGAAGCAGACAGCAAAGAGAACCCAAATCTGGGCCTCCTTCAGGGTCCCCAAGGCAGCAGAGAGAGGGGGAGGGTGGCGTCCCCTGGACTGCCTCTGCCCAGAAAGATCAGACCTGCTCAGGCAGGCGTGGTGGCCACCGCCCTCTTTCCATTCCCACTTGAGATCTCTCACTACGTTGCCAGGTCGCCAGAGTCCAGCTGACAGCTTCTGTCCGAAGTCGAGCACTCAGGGCTGCGGAGTCAGCCCTTGCTTGTCAGACTTCCCACTCCCAGTGGTTCTGGCTTGGTGGCCTGGAACACCTCTCGGAGTCCCTGAGTTTGGGGTGGGCACCAATGCAGAGCTAGCTGACTCTACAGGCATGAGAGGCATGAGGATCCCCGCCCCAACACGCACTCACACATGTACGCACGCACGTACTCACACTTCTCTGCCTCCTGTGGTAAGCTCCTTGGAGGGGCACAGCTCTTGCATTTGTATACTCCTGGCTCATGTAGTGACAGCCTACATGTCCAGAGCCCAGCCCTGTGCCAGGTGGTACAGGGATGGGGAGCAGAAATGGGTGAGATGTGGCACCAAGGGCTGACGGGCTGGTGGTAAAGCCAAAGATTAATAAACAGGTCTACTGGGAGATGATCTCTGATTATTGTTGTTATCAAGTTATGAAACATTTTAATCATGACTGTTAGGTATGAGTGACAGAAGCCCAAGTCACATAGCTTACGTGAAAATATAAGGGAGTTATTTTGGCTTATGTCACTCAAAAGTGTAGAGAAGGTGTTGGCTTCAGGCATGATTGGATCCAGGGGCTCAAATGCTGTCTCTGGGACTTGCTTCTGTCCTCTTTGACTCAACAGTTCCACCTAGGGTTGCTGCAGTGTGACATGCCACTGACTGTGGCTAGGGAGTCTCAGGGAGCCTCATTCCTGCTTTCTAAATCCTGGCCTTGTTACCTCCAGGACCCAGACCAGGGCCATCTCATGAGACTGAACTCATCTGGGTTGCATCTCCAGCCCCAACCCAGAGGCCTCCTTTCCTTTCCTGCCCTCCAGAACATAGGGCAGATGTTGAAGGGGGGAGGGGTGCTGAAGCTTACATTGTGTGAGCAATACCAGGGGCCTCTGGAACGTGGATGTGGGGCTCAGAGTGGACGAAACAGCTCTGCCTCTCAGCATCTAAGTAGAACCTCAAATGCTGCTCTGCCACTGAGCAGCTGTGTGACCTGGGGTAAGTGGCCTGACTGTTCTGAGCCCAGTTTCCTCAGCTATAAGGAGGTGACAATAATTTTTATCCCCTAGGATTGCTTTGAAGAGCAGCTGAAATGTAACATGTAAAGCGCTTAGCACAGAGAGTTAAACCTCAAGCATTGGCTGCAGTTACTTTTCTGCTTTTTTTATACCACAAATGTAGGAAATTATATTTGGAGGATTTTTACTTTATTTATTTATAGTACCGGGGATTGAATCCAGAGGCTTTCTACCTCTGAGCTGCACCCCAGCCCCATTTTATTTTTTATTTTGAAACAGGGTCTCACTAAGTTGTGGAGGGCCTCACTAAGTAGCTGAGGCTGGCTGCAAACCTGCCATCCTCCTGTCTCGGCCTCCCAAGTACTGAGATTACAGGCATGCCCACCACGCCCGGCTGGATTTTGACTTTAGAATGGAAGTACTATCACTAGTCGCTGCCGTTTGTTATATGCGTACTACCTATTTCTCACAACAACTCCCTGCAGGTGAGGAAAGAAAGGCCTGAGAGGTTCAGTTGCTTACTGGGACACAGCTCGCCAGTGCTATGCTGGGTTGGTTCAGGCCTGTCTGTCACCTAAGCTGTAACCACTGCTCTGCTCTGCCTCTCTGGGATGATATGGGGACATAGGAAATAAGGAGGCCTTATTTGATACTTTAAGGTTATCTGCCTCAAATCAGTGCTGGGGCGGGGGGTGGTAGAAAGAGGAGAAATGTGACATGAAAATAAAATGCCGTGGAAGCAGAGTTTCCTCTGATTGGTAGGGTTAGGAACACTATTTCTTATTGCTGTTCTGTATAGATTAAGTTTTCTAGTGTTGAGTGAGTGCTTGTCACTTTGTAGTCATGGGGAGGATATAAAATTCTACTCTGAAACAGCAAGCCCAATTTTACACCAGTGTAAGCTAGTTTGAACAAGTTATAGGACTAATAATCATGACTTGATCAGTTTTTACCAATTGCATCCTTTCTGCAAACCTCAAATGAAGCTTCTTCACTTTGGGCCACCGCAGGCACCAGGCTGACACCTACCAGGCAGCATTCTCCCTAGTCCAGTGGGTGGGTGGGGCTGCGGAAAGAAGGAAGCTGAAGACCTGGGCTGTTCCTGCTCTGGTGCTCACCTGCAGGGAGACATTGGGGGTGTGAAGATGCTAGTCCCCACCCCAGGTGGAAAGACATCCCATAGGCTGGGTGGCAGGGCCTGCTGGTCCTAAACGCAGTGCTGGGAACTCTTCCCTGGCTTCCGGGAAGCCTTTCCAGCCATGGGGACCGGCAGATCCCCCTGCACCTCCAGGTCACCCAGGGCCCCACCCTCTGAGGGGAGTCTGGTCATGGAGTCTGGGTGGCAGTTGCCTTTCTTCTACGGTTTTTAGTGGTTGTTCTAGTGTTTGCAATGTGGCCTTGACTTACCACGCTTTACTTTGAAATCCTGTGCCACCCCTTTCATGTAGGAGTCCACAGTGTGCTTCCCTCCTGTCCTTTGTGCTGTTGTTAAAGAAGTTTAGGTATGTGCAGACATAATCCATTTCCAGCCCTTTTCCTCCCTGTGCCTCCATCAGGATAGTTTCTGTTGCTGTCTTCAAGTCCACCGGTCTTCTGTATGTCTGGTCTGCTGTTAATCCCATCCAGTGAAATGTTTATAACAGTTATATTTTCATCTCTTTTTATATCTTTTATTTCTCTCCTAATTATATTCATGATTTCCTTAAACTTCTTAAAAATATTTAAAATGCATGTTTTATATCCTTATTTGTTAATTCTATCATCTGTGTCTGCTTCTGAGTCTACTCCTATTGACTAATGTTTTTCCTAGTTATGGGTCACACTTTCCTGCATATTTGCATATCCAGGATTTTTATTGGGTAGTAATATTATGAATATCATATTGTTGAATGTCTGGATTTTGTCCTCATTTACATAGTATTGTCCTTTTTCTATTAGACAGTTAAGTTACTAGCGGGTCAGCTTGATTTTTTTTCAAGGCTTGTTGTTTAGCATTGTCAGGTCAGGCCCCGGGGAGCCTTCAGGGTTAACTTAGCCCTAGCACGATGGCACAGCCTTCTGGGGACCCTGCTGAACCCCCAGGCATTCCACAGGACTCTCCACTTTAACTGGTCAGAACCCACACATCTCTCAGCCTTGGGAGTGGGGGGCTGTGAAAAGTGTTCCGCAGTCAGCCCCCTGAGGCTCCGTCTCTCCCTGGTGGTTCCTCCTTGCCCAGATGTGGAGCCGCACCTGTTCAACCAGACTCAAGAGGGGCATGCAGGTGCCAGGAGCTCTCTCTGCACTTCTCTCTCCACTTGCAGCTGCCTCAGCCCTCTGAACTCTGATCTTTATCTCTGCAGCTCAGGGAGCCTCTGCGTTCTACTTGGGTTCCTCTCTCCTGCCCTGTGGTCTGGCAAACACCTCCGGGCAGAAACCCAGGCAATAACAGACTCGTGTCCTCCATGATTCCCATCTCTCAAGACACAGAGAGAAGGGAGCCGCAGCCCTACGCTGCCTGTCCTCCAGGCCTCTGAAGACTCGTTTCATATGTTGTGTCTAGGTTTCTGGTTGTGTACAGTGGAAGTTAGCAATTCCCCGCACGCTAGACTGGTTATAAACACTCACAAGAGACTTTTATAAAAATAGACTTATTGCTACTCAAAGTCATCTACGAGTTGATAGGGTCATTCTGATCTGCTTTTTAAGGAACTCAGGATGAAGACCCACAAACCAACATTGAGTCTAGTTTTGCAACAGAAATTACAAGTGTCAACAATTGATGACTGGATAGATGAAAAGTGGTATATCCATACAAAGGAATATAATTCAGTAATAAAAATGAATGTGTTTCTAAAATATGCTACAACATGAATGAATCTTGAAAATAGTATTGTAAATGGAAGAACTAGTCACAAATGACCATATATTGTATGATTTCATTTATATGAACTGTCCAGAATAGACAAATATATAGAAACAATGTAGACTAAGGGTTATTTAAGGTTGGAGTGGGGGATAAGGAGTGACTGCTAATAGATATAGGGTTCCTTTTGGGGAAGACAAAAATGTCCTAATATTAGATTGCAGTGATGGTTGCCCAATCATGTGACTGTATTAAAAACACCCCCACTGTATGCTTTAAATGGGTAAGTTGTGTGGTATGTGAATTATATATCAATAAAGCTGTGGGTTTTTTTGCAGTACAGGGATTAAACCCAGGGGCATTCTACCTCCAGGCTACACCCCCAGCCCCATTTTTTATTCTTTATTTTGAAACAGAGTCTCACTAAGTTGTGGAGGGCCTCACTAAGTAGCTGAGTCTGGCTGCGAACCCAGATCCTCCGGTCTCAGCCTCCCAAGTACTGGGATTACAAGCGTGCACCACCACGCCCGACTAATAAAGCTGTTTTATAAAAACTGTTAGTAAGGTATTCCTGCACCAAAGGTAATAAAGGACTGGAAAGGGGATGCGGGCCAGAAGAAGGGCTCAGCTATTATGTTGGTGTGTGCACGTGTTACACACAGCACCCCGTCTTGGTCTGGACAGTGTGGCCACAGAAGAGTTCACACATTTTGCTGAGGGGAAAACATTGTTGGAGTTGGTCTTAAAATCCATTTATTCTTTCTTGGTTGCTGAAATTATAAAAGGATTCTTGCAAAGTTTTGGCGTGATTTCCTCTTTCTGGCTTTCTCTCTCTTAATACATCCTTGTCAGCAACAAGCATGTATTAAGGGGCCACCAGGGAATGTCATGTGACCTGTGAGAGCTGTGATGTCCCTTCGAGGGCTCTGTGTCACTCACTTTGGAGATCCAGCAAAATAAGGGTGACTGGGTGGTTCAAGCTCTTTCAGTCCAGCATGGAAGAGCAGGGAAACACCTTCTGTTGACTTTCCTGTTGACATGACAATGGCTATTTGTTCATTTTAAGTGAGTCATCCTACCTTCATTAAAAGCACTGTGAATTTTCTGTGAAAGAAAAACAGATTCTTCATTTGCCTGCTTTCTTACAGGGATCTTTAGCAATATGCTCCCGAGGGCATGCCCAAGATGAGACCCTGAGCTTTGCTTAAAATACTGAGAGCTAACATATATTGAGCACTGAGTGTTTGCCTTCCTCTTCTAAGTACCTTCCAGTATTACCAGAACCTCATTTCTTTCACTGTAGATATGGAGTGTGCAAAGGCTGCATTTCTTTTTTTCAATATTCTGTTTTTCAGTAATTAGTTAGTTGTTTTTATTTTCCTTCAGATTTTATGGCACTAATGCAGCAACTCAGTAATTCATCTTCCCGGTGGCCCTAGCACTCAGCCACTAACCCGGGTAGTGACCTCAGGCGTCTATGCTTGGTGCTCACTGTGTTGGAAGAGGACAGTGCCCTGATCAGGCATGATGTGTATGGTTTTTCTCCAGGATTATCCACGAAGATGGCTTCTCTGGAGAAGATGTGAAGCAGTACAAGCCTGTGGTCTACAGCAACACCATCCAGTCTCTGGCAGCTATCGTCCGGGCCATGGATACTTTGGGCGTTGAATATGGTGACAAGGAGAAAAAGGTAGGCAGGCCCCTGGCCCAGGGGCACAGTGGAGAGAGGGCCTGTCCCTGTGGCCCCAGCGCCTCCTCTTCAAAACACCAAGTTGCTTAAAGGAACCATAAGAGACTGCTCTATATGGGAGCTCTATGGTGGTGGTTGCCGACCTAAGTCATTGTCCCAATCTGCCTGGCAAACACAGGGGCTTCTGTGACAGGCAGCCCTCCATGCAAAGTCACCAACAAAAGAAACTGCAGAATTCCAGGGCGTAGTCTGTAGACCACAAAGGGTTGGTGACTGTTCTAAATTTGAGGCTGCAGCAACACTGTATAAATTCCTGCCCTCCCACAATTAACTTGAACAGAAAAAATATTTACTGAACACAAGTAGCCTTGCCTGGCCGCCATCTCCCCTCCTTAGGAGAACTTGCCTTGCCTTGCTGGGTGGGGACACCAATGGCATTGACACTTTCTCCTCCTTTATACCAAGGGACATATTTCTGGCCTCCCCTGGGTAAGTCTGAGGCTCTCCTTCCTATAGGAAACCAATGTTGTAGAACAGGGACTGGTTTTCCAAGCATCTGATTAGTGGTGAATGGAATAAGTATATAAAAGCCTCTTATTTGCAAACATTTGCATTCACTGTAAGACTGAACTGTATACAACTACACTGGCAAGCTAAACAAAAGGGAGGAGGGTGGGGAGAAAAAAGAAAACAGCCTCAGGGAATTCTGTCCAGAAGCAGCACTTTGTCCCCTGTCTGAATGGAGGATCCCAGGATTCTCCCCAACCCAGAGCCTGGGGAGGGGGAGCAGCTGGAGGCCTGGGATCCAGTCGTGGAGTCTCTGGATGGGGAACGTTAGTGTCTGGCTACTGCGACTTGAATGTGCATCATACAAGTATCCTGTCCTTGTTAAAAATCATCTCCCTGGCAGGGGAAAGCTATCCTGGCCTTCTCTGGGTCTGATAAATCATCTGTGACAGATAGCTTTATATGTAAAATTTAATATTTTATGCACTAAATTCTAATTCCATGGGGCAGAGTGGACCTGGCTCGGGCATTGGCTCCTCCAGGTCCTGGGGAATTGGGTGACTGAGAATGTGTCCCAGGCCAGCCTGGGGTGGGTTGTGCCAGGCCCTGGCAGGTGGGCCCAGCTTGGCTGTTGCCTGCTCCTCCTGAAGGCCACATCAGGAAGCTGGTTCTACAGTGGAAGCACTTCTCCCCTGGGAGGCTGGCTTTGGTTGTGCTTATAGAGCCAGGGCCCATGGAAGGAGGAAGGGGAATGGATGAGTGCTGTTGGTTCTTCAGTCGTATTTCAGCTAAGCATTCACTGTGGGCTTCCAGTGTTCTGGGCGTTGTGCTAGATGCTGGGGATACAGGGGTGAGCACGGCAGGAATGGTGTCCAGAGAAACCAGACACTTGGAAAAGACCCACTCAGATCATTGGAATTCGCCCAGATGGGCACAGTGCCTCACTCATCTTCATAGTGATTTGAAATAGTCGTCAGTTGTTGAGTTCCTGCTTGGTGCCAGGCACTGTGCTAAGCCCTTTATGCATATTATTCATTCTAATTCACGCAAGCACTGAAGCCCAGAGCAGGTGGTGGTGGTCCAGTCTTTGAGATGGCACAGGCACAGGCCTTTGGTCTCTCGCCTCCCTTGGGCCAAAGGTGCCTGAATCTAGTTAACCAGGTGACAGGCAGCGCCAGAGGCACACCCCATACACATGGCGGCATGCAAGATCCCAGCCAACTCTTCCTTCCACAGTCTCCTGTCCTGATTATAGCCCAGAAAAGTGAGTGTGGCTTGGGAATTCTTGTCTCCTTCCATTTTGGAAAACATTAAGTGTTCCTGCAGGATCCCCCCCCCATTCTGTTATCCTGAATGAGAGGTGATCGCTTGGGGATTGTGAGGAGTATGATATATTAGGATTATATGGTGGAGCTTGAGAAACAGGGGTCCTTTCCTGGCTATTTCTCCTCCATGGGATTTCTGGTCAAGACTGCCTTCAAGTGGGGGGGGGCTGTGGAAAGTTAAATGGAAAGTGGGACTCCCTGGAGAGCCCACCGGACACTCTACAGTACAAACCCAGTCCTGTCATGGCGAGCGCACTGTGGCAGGCTCCAGGCCCGTCCCCGAGCAGCACAGACTTATAGGCATGGTCCTCCTGCCTGGCAAGGCCCAGACACACAGGTGCCTCCTCCCTGTGTTCTGACATCTGTGAGGAGCAGGAAAGGAAATGAACCCCAGACTCAGCCCTGACAGGCCGGGCAGATGGAGGTGTTTTCTGGGAGCAAGCCAGCAGGAAGCTGGGAAGAAGACAGTGGCAGGGGGTTCTCCCCTGTTGACAGGAGGGCCGCAGAGCCTGCTGGTGTGTGGAGGCCTCAGGAGCCAAGAACCTCCCTTTCCTGGTCCTCGGGGAGCGTCCTATGTACAGTGCACACATAGCCTCGTGTGATGGTGAGCCTGTGATGAAAGCAAAATGAGGCGATGCGAGAGGACTGATCTGGGAGCAGGGGGAGCACCTACTTCAAATTTGGGAGCCACAGGAGGAGGAAGAGACAGAAGATTGCAAACAAGCACCACAGCCCTGAGGGAGGAGTGAGCGTGCGTGGTGGAAGGAGAAGGAGCCTGGAGCCTGGGCCACCTGCAGCCAGCCCAGTGCATCTACCAGGGCCCTGACTTAGGATCCCTTAGGTTCCCACCTAGACCATCTGCCATTTGAATGTTGGGGAACTGCCCTGTGCAGTACAGACCCAGGTTAGTCTGTACTAAAGACCTAAAGGAAAGGCCCCCTTCCCTCTCCTGCCTTGCCCACCCTTGCCCCCCATTGGGGGTGTCTGGGGGAGGCCACAGCCAGTGCCTGTTTGGCCGGGCAAGCTGTGTACCCTCCCTGCAGAAGAGCCTCTGAAATCTTCCTTGCTATACCTCTGTCCCAGCCACTAGACTAGTGCCCCTGGCTTGTCCTGGCAGCTGACTCCCCACCCTCCCTGGCCCCCCGAGGAGGAGGCTGGCTGGCTCCTCACTGTCCTCTCTGTCATGTGGACTTACATGAGGCCACATGGCTGCATGAGCTCAAGCATGAAGGAGCCTCCAAGGGCAGAGGGAGGAGGCAGGGTCCCCCTTACATCAGTCTGTGGCCCAAGACCCCATGGCCCAGCCTCAGCAGCCTATAGACCCCTCCATCCCTCCCTGCTCCCAGGCCCTGGCCAGGGCCAGCTCTCTGCCGCGTGCTCTACGCCCCTTCCCTGTTTCGTGGAACTGTTCCACTTGGTAAGGACCAGCTCTGCTCCCTCACTTTCATTTCCGTTTCCCTTTTCCTCCCTCAGCAGAGAAACGTAGCACGATGCTTTCCCCCTGTTGAGTACTTGACCCACTGGTGTGGAGACTGATGCCTGTGTGGCTGTCTCTCTTTCCTTAGACCAGTGGGCCTTGCACTTCAGTGTGGTCCGAACCCCTTGGAGCAGCTGATGAAAGTGGGAGCCTTAGCCGGGCTTGGTGGCGCACGCTTGTAATCCCAGTACTTTGGGAGGCTACTTTGGGAGGCGGAGACCGGAGGATTCCGGTTCGCGGCCAGCCTCAGCTCACGCATGCGCGCGAGCGTTCTCTCTCCTTCCCTCCCTCCCTCCCTGTCTCTCTCTCTCTCTCTCCCTGTCTCTCTCTCTCTCTCTCTCTCCTTAGTGAGGCCCTCCGCAACTTCGTGAGACCTGGTTTCAAAATAAAGTATAAAAAAATAGGGCCAGGGGCATAGCGCGGAGGTAGAACGCCCCTGCGTTCAATCCCCGGTACCGCAAAAAAAAAAAAAAAGAAAAGAAAGTGGGAGCCTTCTCTGCAGAGCAGGGCACACATGCACATATCTAGGGGATTTTGCATACAATTTCAGGAGGTTCCGAATCTCTTAAACCTGATCAATAGACCTAGAATAAGAACCCTTCGTGCTTTAAGGTTGCTTCTGATGAAGGCCCAGGTCATTCATCTTTGAGTCATCCCCTCACTGCAACAACCAGCACAGTGCTCAGAACACAGTTTTTCTTCCAAAATCATCCCTTGAATGGAATAACGTCTCTTGCTTTCTCAGTTCTCAGAGGGAAAAAGGAAAGTACCTGTGATTCCATCACTAGATGACCAGGTGTTGATTGGCCAGGTCCCATCACGTGTAGTGTGAAGCCCTACGAAGATCCAAAGGCATGTGAATGAAGGCCTTTCAGGAGCTGGGCATCTGCTTGGGAAGACGAGCCCACTGGCTGAATGAGCACAGCCTTTCCACATGGTGGTTAGGGAGGGCTGCTCAGGGGAAGGGAGGCTGGAGCTGTCCTTGAAGCACAGGTGTGGTTCAGCAGGTGCAGGTGTGGGTGAGGAAAGGCACCCGAAGCAGGTAATGACCAAAGGAGGTTTGACTGGCAGTGGAGGCCAGTGGCCAGAACAGGATTAGAGTACGAACAAGGTGTGGGGAAGCTGGAAGGTACAGGTAGGTCCAGACTGCTGTACCTTGGAGGATATACCAAGAAGTATAGGTTTATTTCTGTTGGCAGTGGGCAGCTATTTGTAGATTTTGAGCTGGGTCGGGATGGGATGAGAGAGAATTTAGACTGTTCTTCTGAGGTCGTGTGCGGAGTGGACTGGAGGCTGAAGGTGGGGAGGCAGGTTAGGAAGCTAGGGCCGTAGACCACGCTGTGTGAGGCGCGGGGGGGATGCAGCACAGTGAGTGTAGTGGCAGAAGAAATGAAGGGGCCTGTGATTAGTTGGCAACTGGGAAAAGGGATAAGGACCAAGAAACTGAGACACTGGTATTACCAGCTTAGGGGGGAGGGGAAGAGGAGAAACTTCAGGCAGAAAGTTGGAAGTGCTGTCCAGGAAGTCTGTGTGTTTTCAAACCCTGTGGATTTCCAGGTGGGAATGATCAGCAAGTAGATGGATTCGGGGAGCTGAAGCTCCAGGAATTAATGGCTGTGGCCTAAAAGTGGCTTCCAATTTTTATGTTGCAGGACCTGTTTTAAACAACTCACATTACTATTTAATAAACATTATTAAATGTTCAAGTTATTTAATCCTAACAACTCCCTGTGCAGTGGGTCTTACCATTATCTCCATTTTATAAGTGAAAACAGAGAGGCCAGGTGACTTGCTGGGAGTCATGCAGTACAAATGTATACGTAGAAAGTGTTTCTATGTAACCCTTAACAAAACTACAGTCCCCAGGGCCCAGGTCCACTGCAGAGTCCCACTTAAGCAGGCGCAGGACAATCAGCCAAAACAAATTCTTAAGAGAATCCCATTCTTATCCTAAGCCTTCCCAAAAATATGAAAAGGGACCCAAAAGTCAACCCCACTGCCTTCCTCATCAATGCTTTCCTGGCTTCCTCAGGTCTGGCCCTCCCGCACCCCCCGAGCTACTAACCAGAGACTCCCCCCTGTACCCAGCCTGCAAGGCTTTCCCATATAGCCCTCTCCCTCCTGCTCTCTCCCCAGCCCCCTCCTCAATCTGTAAGGGGCTCCATCTCTGCTTCTCCCTCTCTCCCTCTCTCTGTCTCTTCCTCTTTTTCTTTCTCCCTCTCCCTCCCTCCGTTCCTCCAAGGTCATTATTATTGCAAATTGTCTTAACCTTTCAGCTACTGTTTTCCCTCCGGTTTCCTCCATCCTCAGCGCTGGGCCTGCATCTGCAGACCAAGAGCAGAGGCGCTCAGACAGTGGAAGAAAGGGTAGGAGGTTCCCTTTGACTAGTGCCAAAGGTGATGGGGAAATTTTTAACAATCCCATGTTAATAAATTTTGTTATAAACAAATACAAAATGTATGGGTATCTATGTCTGTATCTTTGCATGTAAAGTATATGATAAACTAATTGAACAGTAGTGTTGGGACTCAGGAATAAACAATCCCCTGAAGTGTGGTGTTTTGGTAGGCTGAGTGCTACAAAGGGCACTGGAAGAGCCTCAGAAGCAAAATCTCTTCCTGATCTTGCCCTGCCTCCCCCCACCACCCTCCAGATAGTCATAGAAACCAGAATACCTCTTCCCCAAGGCAGATCATATAAACTAAAAATATTACTCTAGCTTTCTCTTTCTGCGTAAGAGCTGGCCATAAAGAAATTCTCTGACCTATCTTACCTGATAGCAGATCATAAGAAGGTATCTTCCTCTATACCTGGGAGGAAGGATGCTGCACAGAGAGGCCAAGAAGAACACAGACAGGCCTTGCGGGTTTCCCCACTCAGTTTGTTTCATTAGACCACACACTTTTTGTCCATCACATTCTACACACAGTTGTCCATTCTTTCCCAAACCTAGGCATAAAAATAGGCAATGTTCCCTGGACTTCTGGGTCTTTATTTCTGAAGGCTCCTGTGTCACCTAAAACTGTGATTAAATAAATCTGTTGTGTTTTACTCTTGCTAACTTGTCTGTTGTTTCAGGGGTCTCAGCTGTGACCTTATGACAGGTGAGGAGAGGTATCACACCTTTCCACCCTCCAAGGTAGCAAAGTCATGCCTTGAACTTACATAAGGTGTTGTTCAATTAGAAATACTAAGCTGGGCGTGGTGGCGCACACCTATAATCCCAGTACTTAGGAGGCAGAGACAGGTTCAAGGACAGCCTCAGCAGTAGTGAGACTCATCAACCTAGCAAAACTGTGTTTCAAAATACAAAAAAAAAAAAAAAATAGGACTGGGGTTGTAGCTCAGAGGTAGAATGCCCTGAGTTCAATCCACAGTGCCACAAAAAAAAGAAAGAAATACTATCATTTCTTTCCTTCCTCCCTCCCTCCCTCTCTCCCTTCCTTCCTTCAAAAAATATTTATGCATATGCCTATTTCTCTCAATTATAAATTCCTTTACATCTTACTCATTCAACTGCTGATAATGTATGTAACATGCATAGGATAGTGCTGGACACAGGATATCCTCAGCACATGCTAGCTGTTGTTCGTTTCATTATTTGTTTAAAGCTATTATTTTACTAATGATGAATTATCCTCATAGCAACCTAGTGAGGAATGGGCAAGATATTATCCACATTTTTCAGATTAGAAATAGAGGCACAAGGCACCCGATGTGCTGCCCAAGGTCACTGGCTTAAGCAGGACTAAGGATCAGCCCTGGCTGGAATCGCTGCTCCATGCTCTTCTGTTCCACCAAGGGGCTTCATTAGAACTGTCCCCGCCCCCAGATAATGGCAGCTCTTGGGGAGGCAGAATCAAATTTCACACTTAGTTTCCAGAATGTCATTGGATCTCCTCTGGTGAAAGAAATCTTGACATTTAAGTCATACAGTGGAGCTCTGAACACTATCTTTTTTCTAATCATGGAAATGTTGTGGTGCCTTCTCCACTGAGCAGTGCTGTTGACCTTGTGGTTTGCATGAATTCTGAAACAGGCAAAAACAAGCATGTTATCTGGCCTGGGTCTGCCTAGTTCCCTGGGGACCAGAGATAATGCAGTGATAACTGTCAGATGGGATGGGGGAGGAGACAGATGAAGGCCTTACACTCCCAGAGCCCAAACCTCAGGCATGTATATGAGGAGAGGCATGCATGTACCCCTGCCATGGACTGGGTACCAAGGCCCTCTACCTGTCCTGGCCCCACAACCTGGCCCCGCGGACCCTTTGCCTGCACAGATGAATAGACCTTGAAACGCTTCCATTCAAGACCATCTCATTCTGCTGCTCCATTTTGTAGACAGGGCAAGATAGGCCCAGCTAGCCAAACAGAAACTTGAGTTTTCCTGAATCTCTGTTGAGTTCTTTCCATCTCACTAGGCTGCCCCCAGTCACCTAGCCAACTTAGTGCCTTGACTTCTTTCATTCCACCAATCATTCCACAAATACTTACTCAGCACGTACTTTCCTGAGGAACAGTGCACAAGGTGGTGGGGATGGATGCAAAGACCAAGGGGCTCCCGGCGTCGTGCGGAGATGACAGCCCTTCGATGAGAAGGTGGACACCTTCGCTTTCAAGGCTTCTGATGGCCCTGCACGCTCTCTAGGACTTGCAGCCAGGTCAGCCCATTCCTGTGCTCTCAAGCTGGGCCAGGCCCTGGGCTTCTGGCTTGGGGGAGGCATCCACTGCATAAGCCCTGTCATAAGAATCTCCTGACCTGGCAGCTATACCTGCCCAGGATGGCAGCACCAGGGGCTCTTCCTGGTCCTCCTCTGAAAAGATGATCCAACTCCAAGGAACAGTAGTTTTCAAGATGGGAAAGGAAGAGGGGGGACTAATCTCAGATTTTCGAGATGTCTCTCAGATGCCTTTCCTCCTTAGAGTCTTGGATTTCCTCAGCTGAAAACGACCACTCCCTCCTCTGAACCCTCGTCACTCTCGAGCTCCACGCCCCGCTGCTGCAGGACTGTACTGCATGGTTGTCTTCCCATCACAGCCAGACAGTAGTCTAGGGGGACAGGGAGGTCTGGTTCAGTGCACGTCCCTGAGTCATTGTGCTTAGCACCTAGCCGAGGCCAGTGCCTTGGTGAGTCCATGACTGATCCCATTCACCCAGCAGCTGTGCATCTCTCCAGGTCGTGTGCAGGGCCAGGTGCTAAGGTTATGCCTGAGAACAAGATGGACACAGTCCCTGCCCTGAGCAGACACATCCATAGAGGAAGGAAGGAAAGACGCAGAATCGGCCTCTTTTCAAGCCTTCTTGATTCCCAGGACAGCCAGAGCAAGAGCAGCTGGAGTGGCCTACTGTGTTCGCCCATTCATTCTTCTATTTGTTCATTCATGCAGGGGTGGGTAAGACCCGGCCTCTGCCCTGCAGAGGGCAGGCTGGGGCAGACACGTCAGGAGACAGCATTGGTTATTTTCATGAACGTGCAGAGGCAGGAGCCCCAAGGCAGTGCACCTCGAGCCTCACAGCGAGACGCAGTGGGGCACAGGCTTTGGGGCTGGGCTGCCTGAGTGGAGTCCCGGTGCCTCTTCCTAGTAAGAAACAACAGAACGAGGTCTATAAGCCTTGCTTCCTCAGTTACACAATTTGGTGATGGTGATGATGATGATGAAAACAGAAATAGTGACCTACCTTGTGGGGTTGTCTGGGTTGAATGACTAGCAGATGCAAGCTCTGAGATCAGGGCTCAACACATAGTAGGTGCTCAGGAAAACTTAGCTAGTATTACCCTTATAGAAAGAGACACCTACCCTGGGTTTAAAGGGTTGATTAGGCAATGATAGAGGCAGCATGTCCTGGAAGAGAGAAGCATGAGCCAAGTAGAGCTGTGTACAAGGGGCCTGAGAGCATGCAGGAAGGGCGCTGTTTTGCCTGGGTCCTGTCGTGTTGTCAACTCTCCATCCTAGAGAAATGGCAGGAAGGGAGGAGCAGACTTAAGCAAGTCACTTGCATGATTGGCACTTAGCAAAGAGGTGATATTGAGGGGAAGAAGGTGCCCAGCGGATGAGAGTTCTCATCAACAGAGTTTTGGGGTTTACTAGGGCTAAGTAGAAAACCTTTTGTCTGACCTGCAACTTTCTGAAACTTGATAAAATGCCGTGCCATTCCCTGCCTTAGCAAGTCAAGTGTTGAGAACACTGGAGTGTCCTTAATGGAGGGTGTCACTGACCACTGGGTCCTCATGTACATCAGATCAGGCAAGGGTCGTGGTCCAGGCCTATAGATGAAGGATGTTCCTCTAGGAGACTGGGCTGAGCATTCTGAAGAAGTCATATTTTGGACTAAACTGCTGGAAAAACAGTTCACCTAGGAGAAAACCCACATCATCCTGTCTTGAGGCCTTTGACCCAGAGGCACCAGGCAGAATGTGACTGTGCTCCCCTGTCTGTTCTTAAGAAGCAGGGGCAGCTGCCCTGACAGCTGTGAAGTATGCTGCATATTAGATTCGGGTCCCTTGAGTAAGTCACTTAACTCCTCTGCTTTTCACTGTGTAAGTTAGGATGCATTTGGCTGCAAGTGAAAATCACCCAACCAGTCATGGCGCCATGGGGGCAGCCACCGTCCACTGCATACGAGTCGTCAGTCACAGGGCTGCATCCGCAGCTGTGCAGCATTAGGGTGGGGGTCAGCACCTCGCTGGCTTTCTGGATGCTCCTTATTCCAAGGTGCAAACATCACAGCCTCCCACAGAGTCCAGAGGCAGGAGGAAGAAGTGGGGTAGCCCTGAACTTCTTACTCCGCATTGAAATGTGGCTCTTTTTGGCCACTCTAGTAGGACACACAGGCCAGAGCAAAGGGGCATGGGAGTAGCACCAGTCATCGCCTGCCATACTCCTTACAAACTGTGATAGGAAGTAAGTAAGAACACATATGTGGATGTACTAAGTCGAGGAGAAGCCCTATCCAAAGTCAGGAATGGTGATGGGTATTCAGGCTATTGGCAGAGGTGGGTCCTAGTTTCCTCTGGAGTTTTTGCCTCCCTTCCCCCATATAGGCTCAGAAACTAGAATGGTGTCCCAAGGGGCATCAGAGATGAGGAAACAGCTGGGTGGCAGGTGAATCCTGGCAGTACAAAGCTGGTGGCAGGAGGGTGCAGGCAAGAGCGTCCATCCAGAGGAGCCAGGGGCAGGCAGGGGCAGGTGCCGTCACAGGCCTGGCCTCCTGGCCCCACCCTTCTCCTGCATCAGGGCTTACTGGACCCTGCAGAGGCCCCGGCCGGCTCCTGGCCCCACCTGGCCTTGCCCGGCTCCCTGCCCTGCTACGCAGAGTGCAGTGGGTGTTCAAGGCTGGGCCACTGTCAATCTCTACATGTTCATCGCCTGCAGAAAAGGGCATGGGACTTTTAAAAGAAAGTAAAAGGAAACATAAATGAAAGGTTCCAACAAACAGTAAATGAAAACCACAGGTAGTGGTACGTTGCACTTGTGCATTCTCCCTCTCCTCTCCTCTCTTCTCCCCTCCCCCTCCCTTCCCCTCCCCCCTCACTGTCTTCCTAGCTTTCACTCCCTTCCTCCCTCCCCACAAGCCCTAATTACTCTGCTCTGGTGGTAGAAAAAATGTTTACAACTATGCAAATAAAATTTTCAATTACCAAGACGATTAGCAAATCGTCCCCACTAACAGCATCTCCTTGAGCTGCTTGGCTGCCCCACAGGAGGACCCAAGAGCCTTGTCTTTGGAGAAGGAACATTGGTGGCACATCCTTTGGGCTCAGAATAGTTGTTTTAAGGTAACAGATAAGCTGCCAAGGGACCTCACTGCCTTAGAAGACTTGGCAAACAGCAGAGAGAGGCCTGCCTGGCCAATGCCATATTTTCAGGCTCCCAGAATATTGAAAAATGAAGAACCCCAAAACAAGGTCACAGAATTGTGATATATTTTAACTGTGTTTACTTGAAAAAATACTTTGGACACACCAGAAATGTAATGGAATATAATTGTGCTCCCTAAAAAATAATTATAGGATTTACAAAGACATCAATTCACAGTACGGTGCCAGCCATGCGGTCCTATAATGGAAGCTCATGATGAACCCTGTCACCCCAAAAGGTCTCTTCCTGACTGTAGTACCTCATTTGGTCCATGCCCCATTTGTGAATGTATAGTCCCTTTCGGGCCACTATGGAGGAGCCTGGGGGACCAGCAGGTAGATTCTAACTTGCTGAGGGATGCCAGGGACTAAGAAAGGGTTGGGGTTTGTTGAGGCAGCAGCCCATGTGGGTGGGGCTGTGAGTCACTGGTTGGGTGGGGGGCAGAAAGGGACTATGGGGTGGGTGGGGGGAAGGGGAGATGCAGATACCAAGGTGGTATCTGCATCTCCCCCAGCTCAAAGGCCTCAGTGTGTGTGTGTGTGTGTGTGTGTGTGTGTGTGTGTGTAGGGGGATTACCGTACCTCACATATGGAGTGGGTAGGTGTGTTAGTCAGCTTTCCATCACTATAATAAAATGCCTGACATAATTAACTTGTAAAAGAACTGGTTTATTTTGACTCACAGATTTGGAGGTTCTAGTCCAAGATCGGCAGTCCCATTGCTTTGGTCCTCTGATGCCATGCCAGAGGGTAGTGGTAGGGAGTATGTGGCAGGGCAAGCCCACTTACATCATGAGCCAGGGAGCAAAAGAGGAAGAGGAAGGGGCTGATTCCCACTTTCCCCTTTAAGGGCACATCCTCAGTGGCTTAAGAACCTCCCACTAGGCCCCACCTCCTGAAGGTCCACCGTCTCCCAACAGTGCCATCCTGGGGACCAAGCCTTTAACACGTGGACCTTGGGGAAGACTGATCTAAACCAGGGCAGGTGGCTTCCCTAGGAAGACAGAATCAGTATTCATCCCCCCACATGCGCACACACACACACACACACACACACACACACAGCTACCCACACATTCACCTGCCCCTGCTTTACTCAGCTCCTCCCCTTCTCCTTCAACTGCTGGGCAGCCAAAGTGGTTGGCTGCCAGAGACCCCCTTGGGTAAGTTAGGATCCTCATGGTTGCAAGTGATAGTAGACACAAGCAAACTGGAAAAGTGGCTTATTAAAACAACAAAAATTAGTCAGTTGAGCCAGGGATTAACAAGTTCAGAGGTATCTGTAGGTGAGGCTTTACTCACCAGCTCAGGCAATGTCCCCAGATTCCTTCCACCTCTTCACCCCACCCTACTGTGTGGTCTTAACTCTCACACTCCACAAAAGCACTCCCCCATTGTGCAGGGAGCTGGTTACGGCAGTTAAGTCATCTTTCCTAACCTGTATACATCCAGGACATCCCAGAGCCCAGGTTTACCTGTGCAGTCTCTGTCTTCTCTGAGTACCAGCCAAGTCCTGGGAGTGTATCTGTCTTGTTGACCCCAGTTGGATCACAGGCCCCCCCTGAACCAGTCACTATGACCAAGGAAATGTGATGCTTTGATTGATTGTCTGAGGGGTTCCTGGGACAAAAGTGAATGTCTCATAGGAAAACCAGGAGGTCAGAGCTAGGGGTGCAGCTCAGTGGTAGAGTTCTTGCCTAGCTTGTACAAGGCCCTGGGTTCCATCCCCAGCACCACAAAGAAAAAAATAGAAGGAAAGGAAAGAGGAAAACAGGCAGTCTTGAAAAAGGAAATGGAACAGAAGAATTAGATGCTGGGGAGACCACCATCCCCAAATCTCTCCTTGACTTAGGGCTCATCAGTCTACTTCCAGCATGGCAGGATTATAAGATATCAGCTGGCTTAGAGCCAGTGCTGTTGTTCCCATGGTGGGCAGCCAGGGCCCCCTGGATCCCAGGTGGCAAGGCACATGGACACACAGCCCCCACCCCATCACCCAGCTGGTCTTGCTTTTCCACAGGAGCTGCTGCAGGGGCCGATGGTAGAGTTGGAGATGAAGAGGGAGATGGGTTGGTGGCAAGGGAGGTCTCCACAAGATAACTCTGTCTTTCCCAGCCCGCCTGAGCCAGCAGGCGCCCTTAAGATGAGCCAGCCAGGACCTCGTGTTACAGCTGAAGGGAGGTGAGGCGGTTTAGCAGGGGTCAGAGGCAGGCTTTGGAGTCAGGAGACATGACTCTGAACCCTGGCCCAGCCATTTGCCAGCCATTGGACTTAGGGCCAGTTGCTTGACTCAGCTTCCTTATCTGGAAAAGAAAGAAAATAATACCTACTCATGGGGTCATTATGGCTAAAGGAAATAATGCATAGTAAGAGCTAAGCAAAGTGCCCAGCACCTCCTAAGTGCTGGATAGAGTTACTGTTACCCCTCTTCTTACCTGCACCTCCCTACATGTTTAGCGAAGGGTCAGGACCAGAAGCCTGGGTGTGACAGTTGTTTCAAAACCAGATGAAAGATCAGCGTCAAGCCTCTGAGCTATGGCAGGTCAAAGAGGTGTTGCTGTCCCCTCCCAGACAGCGCCTGTGGGCTCCAGTTCCAGGCTGGGAGACAGAGGGCCTGCGCACCTGCCCGTTGCCGGCTTTGCTGAGTCAGACCCAGTGAGGCCTGGGAGAGAAACCCAAAGAAGGGGAGATGAGAGAATGGGAGAGATCAGAGAGAGGGAAGGAATGCAGAAAGGAGGAGTGCAGCAGCCAAGGCCATGTGACTGTCACCTGGGAAACACTGGAGATGATTCCACCCAAATGGGAAGGGCCACCCGCTGGGTGTCCCTGTATAGGGGGAGTGCTTAGCACAGTGCCTGGCACAGAGAAGATGTTCCTGAAACATTTGCTCTTTGTTCATTTTTATGAGGACGACATACAGCTCTGTGAACGCCATTCCCAGCCCTCCAGCTGAGTGTCTTCTCCCAGGTACCCACAGTATCTGGCTCGCTCTCGCTCTCATTCATTCACTTGAGAAATATGTATGTGTCCTTCTATATGACAGCAGCATGCTAAGCCCTAGATACACTGGGAGGATCAAATGTAAGCAGGTGTGCTTCAGCCAGAGCTCAGTAGTTCCAAGGAGCCCTGACTGTCCTGACAGTGGGCCTGCTCTGGGCTGCGCTGAGGACAGAGCATCCAACAAAAAGCTGATGGGCCTGCCATGAACCAGGCAAAGCAGAAGGAGAGTTAAGGAGGAAGGGTGTTCCAAGCAGGGGGAACAGTATGTGCAAAGTCCCTGAGGTGGGGAGCCCCAACTGAGTCTAAGGGTCTGAAAGATGTTCAACATCACTGGAGCCCAGACATCAAGGGGGGACAGTGGCAAGAGATGAGGTAGAAGGAGGCAGGGGCCAGCCGTGTGAGGGGAGCAGAGCTTCTAGGTATGGAAGGAATTTTGGCTTCGTTCCAGCGGCAGGATGTCACTGGAGGTTTTAAGCAGAGCTGAGGCACACTTGCCTTTGGAAAGGCTCAGTGTGGCTATGGGGAAAATGGATAGAGAGACAGCAGGAGTGGCACAGAGAGGCAGTTGAGAGGCTACTACAGGTGTCCAGGGATCAAGACAGGTACATTGGTCCATGGAGAGAACTGGGCCTCGCTCTGGGTCTGCCCATGGCCCACCAGACAGGGAACCCCTATGCCATGTTGACTGCTGGATTGTGAACCCCTCGGGGCACACTGCCTGGCCCTGTAGCTGTCTGTCAAGGAGCCAATGGAGGCCACTGTCTATAACCAATACAGAGAGCCCCTAGGGCCTGAGCACAGTGGTAGCCCTGGCCTCCCTGCTCTGGGTGTCCTTGGGGGAACCACCTCTAGAGAGCCTTGACTTCGGCCACTTCTGGGTACTCTAACCTCTGCTCCTTCAACCCCATCAGTTTCCTCATCTGTAAATCAGAAATAAATTATATACTTATAATTACTGAGTAACCATGGATGGAGCCCTCGCAAGGCATCATGCTCCACCAAACACAGCATGAACACCTCACTACCATTGCTGCCCATAAAACTTTGGTGGCCCAGATAGCAAGCTCGAATCCCCCAGCACCAGTGCTAGCAGACCACAGCGCCCCTTCCTCCCTCCCCATTGAGCCCAGGACTAAGCTTCTGGCTTCTCGAGAGCCGTGGATTGGGACTACTTATACAGCCAATCTCGTCTCCCCCAGTATCTCTGGTCCAAAGTCCCCAGGCACTGCCTGAAATAGCTCGCTGTGGAATTCGCTCCAGCTTTTCCAGCTCTGTGGGGGCCCTGCTGCTTCTCCCCCCTCCCTCTGTCTTCCTTCCTGCCACACTTCCCATGTCAGCCCCACTCTCTACCTGGTGCCCAGTGCCGAGACCAGCTGGTTCTCTAGATGACAACTGGCCAAAGAGACGAAGGGCAGCTCTCCCGGCCCAGGGTGGCTCTCTGGGCACAGCCCCCTCCAGCCAGCCCGGCACCTGCTGGGAGGCTCCATCGCTGTTTTCTAAGTCCAAGCTTGTAGATCTGAATGATGAAGTCCTTGACTCCCAGACACCTCCCTCCCTGGGACCAAGCCCAAGTGTTCCGCTCTGCAGCGAGAAGCCTGGTGACAAGCTCACAGTTAATGCTCCTTCTCATGGAGAACCACATTGCTCACCCTTGAAGTGAAGCTCCGTGTGTGGTGGGGGCAGAGAGCACAGGCTTTGGAGTCAGACAGGCCCGAGGGCAAAAGCTGGTTCCCCCGTTTTTAGCTTCGTAACCTCAGGCAGGTTCCATAACTACTCTGAACCTCTATTTCTTCATCTGTAAAATGGAAATAATGCCAGTGTATATCAGTCAGGACACAGGCTCATCTGCTCTAACAAAAACCCTCCAAAATAACAGCAGCGTAACTAAGATAAAGAGGCATTCCTTTCTTGCCTGAGCAGCCCAGATGTGACACAGGTCAGGCCCTCTGCCATGTTGCTCTGTCACACTCAGGTCTCTGCCTCCAGTGCAGTTGAGGGTGCCCCAGCTACCCCTTCTAGCCAGCAGCAAAGAGAGAAAGGGAGTTGGGAGGGGGGTGGAGGGAAACACACTATAGCACATGATGTACATACACAAACTTATAAGACTCAATCACTATCCGGAGCATGAAAGGGAGGGAAGGGGGAGGGAATAGGATGGGATTGGAGGGAGGGCTAAATGAGCATTGTGTGCATGTATGATGTTCATACCCTGACATATATCAAAATGTATAATTACAATGCACCAATAAATGAACATAAAAATAAGAAAGGAAAGAGAGGGCTCTTGTTTACAGGAAGAGAACTAGACTGTAGAAGGCCTTCTATGCAGGCCAAGGAGTATAGATTCTCCACGGCGTAGGCCAAGAGGAGTTTGAGTCGGGGGAAGAGCCAGTGACGACTGGTGGGCTAACCAGTCTAGTGGGCAGGGTAGTCAGAAGCCTCCTCATCACACCTGGTTGCATCATGTCAGTTTGCTTCAGATTTACTTTTTACCCAAGGCCCAGTGATGCTCTCCTTGTCCAGAGTATCAGTATCACAACCCACACACACACACACACACACACACACACACACACACACACACAGTGGCCCCTGGGAGGCCCGCCTCCCCTTGTAGGACAAGAGCCCGCCTTGCCCAGCCCCTCCAGGTGGGCCTGCACCACAGTCCATGAGGCTTCCCCGAGGGCCTTTTCTTTGGCCACTCCGTCTTGGAGGCCAGCGCTCCTCCCACCTCCTCAGGGAAGCCTCGCGGGCCGCCTCGCTTTCCCCTTTTTGGGGTGTCCACAGGCCTTGCAATCGGCGGCAGCCCCCTTGGAGCTTAATCACAGACACATTTCTCAGTAAGCACTGTGGGCCTGGGGTTTCCCACCAGGCTCCTGTAGGCCAGGATTCCTCCAGAAGGCATCCCAGGATATGAGTGAGACTCGCTCCTCACTGAGCAAGTTTGGAACATAGGCTGTATCTCCCCATGGTGACCCCCAGCACCTACAGTAAGAAGGCCTCTGGATGTCTCACCCAGCACTTCCCACACCTCGTTTTGTTTCGAATAGTCCTTACATAACTATTCTCTGGGGCATACTGCTCTCCCCCAGGTCCCTCCTTTCACAGAGGGGACACTGAGGCACACAGTGAGGAGGCCTTCCCAAGACGATGCCACCAGGTGACACTGCAGCTAGGACTAGAACCTGGTCCCCAGTTCTAAGCTGTGGATTTTGCCTCTTTCTTGCCCCCATGAGGAGCGAGAACCACACTCCCCGCCTGCAGTGACCTCCATGGACCTGCCTTCCTGCTCCGAGTCCCTGCCCTGCGCCCTGCAGCCTCTGGGAGAACAGGGCGTCTGTCATTTGCGTTCTTGCTGCCACCTTTGGCCCTGCAGCCTCAAGGCCCTGGGGGGCAGAACAGCCTGGGACTGAGCCCCATGTTTGGGCCAGGGATTTTGCCTGCCACTGTCTGTTAGTGGGGTTCAGGGTTACCTTGCCCTCTGCTTGCCACCAAGAGAGGCAATAAGGGGTGCCTCAGTGGCAGCTCCACGTGCCCCGTGCTGCTCTGAGAGCTTTCCCTGTGTTCGCTCCTGCTATCCTGCCCTGCCCTGGGAGGGCACCGTGTTTTCTGATAATACTCTGATTGATACATAGGTTCTATTACTGTCCTCATTCTATGGATGAGGAGTCTGGAGTTTGGAGAGTATCAGCCCAAAATCATGCCATCAGTAGGTAGTCAAAGCCAGGCAGCCTGGCTCCAGAGCACGTGCTTTTGCCTGGTGGGGAGGATGCAGCCACGTCGTCCATCTCAGCTTTGCCACCAGGGACGTCACTGGGAGCCGCAGTCTTGGACCAGGCATAGTTGATAACCAACATGTGCTGAGGCACAGGGAAAAGGCCAACCTCAGCCAGCGCCACGGCGACACTGACGTCAGCCATGTTGTGGCCACGTCCAGCCCCCAGCAGGTGAGGCCAGGGTGCCCACCGAGCAACAAAGGCCTTGTCTGCACCAGTCACAGCCTCAGCTGGTCCCAGGGCCTCGCCAGCCATGGGCAAGAGTGTGCCCCAAGTGTCTCCCTCTGTGGCAGGCTCCCTGTGAGCCCAGAGCACATCCTTGGGCTCCAGGTCCTAGAAGCTTCCACCCTGTGTGGGGAGAGGAGAATCAGGCCTAGTCTCTGCAAGGAGGCTGCTTTACCCTGGGGAAAAGCGGAGGGAGGAAAACACAGCCACACGGTCCTTATCTCACAAGCCACCCAGCCCCAATGGCAAGAATGGCCTCCATGTGACTCTCTGGCGTTTGTCCCTAGTTGCAGGAGCATAGGCAGCTGGGGACCTCCACAGACTCATCCGGGAGAGGCTGGGATCTCTGTCAGGAGAAGGTCTGTCCTGACCCAGAGGCATGTCAGGCCTTAGTTCCATGGGCAGTGGGAAGAATGCGGACCCTTTGCAGAACAGCCAGGCCGGCCTGTGTGACCGCAGTGAGTCCTTTGCCCCACAAGCTCTCGATTATTTCAACCATGGAATCCTAGGAACCAGAGCTAAGATCTCCCCTCCCCCTCTCCACCCCCATTTCAGTTCTATAAATTCTGAAAAGTTCTATAAATTCTCCTGGCAGAACTTAATTGCTAAGTTGAGGTGATTGCCAGGCACAGAGCTCTTCCTTTGTATCCAAAAGAGAAAGAAAACCCAGAATTTCAAAGGCAGGACACACAGTTCAGTTGAATATTCACTTTCTTCTGAGTAGGGAGTCAGCTCCCCATGCAGCCCAGCAGGAGAGGGAGCCCTCTTGAGCACCCAGTGCAGTCACCTGGGGCTGTGGCCCCTGACCATAGAAAAGGACACAGTCCCTGTCCCAGGAGAACCCTGGTGTTGAATGTGTAGGGAAGTTTTAACTTTACTCCTTCCCTCTGAAGGTTTGATAATTTTGGTCCATAAAATAAACTGATAATAAGCCAGGTGCAGAGGTACACACCTGTAACCCCAGCTACCTAGGAGACTGAGGCAAGAGGATCCCAAGTTCAAAGCCAGCTTCAACAACTTAGAGGGACCCTGTCTCAAAAAATAAAAAGGGCTGGGGGTGTAGCTTGGTGGTAGAGTGCCCTGGGTTCAATCCCCAGCACTGGGGAAAAAAAACAGACAATAGCAAGAAAAAGAACATTATCAGTTTACTATATGCTTAAGCATAATAGTGTAAGACTCAAAAAGGGGCATGATAGCTGACCCATATATAGAGCTTCAAGGGATGGGAGGTGGTATGCAGGATGTGCCCAGCAAGCAAGGGTTATCTTGTGTTGCAGATGAAATCTCCCAGGAAACAGCCACCTGTCGTCATCACTCTGAGCCAGGTGTCAGACCCTCAGTTTCTTCTTCCTATGGGAAGATCCCTCACAGGCAGAATGGCAATATCAGATAGAAACAGCCCGTCTGCATATATTAAGCAGCTTTTCCATCACTCTGGCTAAAATACCTGGCATGAACAGCATAAAGGAGGAAAAGTTTATTTGGCTCACTGTTTCAGAGGTACAGTCCATAGACAGCCAACTGCAAGGCCAACATCATGGCAGGATGGCATGGCGGAGGAAAGCTAAGCTCAATTCATTGGTGGCTAGAAACAGAGAGACAGGGATAGACACGGTCCCCAAGGCCACACCCCAGTGACCTACCTCCTCCAGCACGCCCACCCCACCTGCCTAAATTACCTCCCAGTAAATCCATTTAAATCATTAATCCTTCAATGGACTGATGAGATTAGAGCCCTGATTCGTTATTTTACCTCTGAATATTATTGCACTGGAGACACACTTTCAACACATGAGCCTTTTGGGGGGCATTCCAACCGCAAGCCATAACACCACATCTGCTATTTACTTACTAAGGTAGATAGATGTGAGTTTATTTTACAAAAGGACAGCTCCTCAGAGCCATTCCTGTGATGGCAGGGTCTTCAGTTTCCCTCAATAACCAGTTCAAAGTATGTCAAAGAAATATATTTGGGATGGGATATTTTACTTTCCCGCAGTTGGCACACATAGGCCACTGAGCTCTCTTGTCAAAGCCACTAAATCAGGCAGAAAAACACTATCAAGTGCTATAGTCACTGCATTTGTGTCAAGGGTAACCGTGTCTCGAGGATGCAGGAGGAGACGAAGGGCCATGCAAAGCTGTCAGATGCAGTTGGATCAATCTGGAAGGCTCCCCGGGTGGTGGGGAGTGCGAGGGTGGATCTCGGTAGCTGGGTGCTTGACAAGAGTGAGGTGTCAGAGCATACGGAGCAGCTCAGAGTGGGGGTGGGAAGGCCAGGGAGGCCTTTGGGCAGCTTGGCGAGGGCACTGTCACAAAGAGTTTGCACACATTTTATTGATTGGCCCACACCCCAGCCCAGAGCACGTGGACACGTGTCCTATGGCACCATCAGGGTTCAGAGCAGGAGATGATGCTACTGAATATCCCTGCCCTGGTCAAGCCCCCAAGCAACTGCAACACTCTCCTCCCCAGCTCCCCACTGCCTCCCCTGTCCCCCAGCCTGTAATGTGTGTTCCACACAACAGCCAAAGTGAGCTAGTGAATGTGCACATCTGATCCCCTGCTGAAAAGCCCTCTGTAGCAGCCTTTGCTTGAGGATAACGCCCTACCCCATCTCCTGCAGCTCCCACCACAGGATCTGCTGCAGCCCTGGCCCTGGGGCCTTTGTGTGAGCTGTCTCCTTTCTGTCACCAGGTCCCTGGGCTCTGCTGTCACCTCCTCTGGAGACCTTTCCTGGCTCCCTGAGTCTGAGGAGCTATTTCAGGACCTTGTCACACTTTGTAAATACTTTGTAAGTGTGTGTGTGTGTGTGTGTGTGTGTGTGTGTGTGTGTGTGTGCGCGCGCGCACGCACGTGTATATTTTAGAAAGAGAGAGAATTTAGTCAATGTCTGTGCTCCTGCTAGGCTGTAAGGCACAGGGACAGGGCCTGTGTGGCTCCAGTTCAAATCAGTCCCTAGCCTGGGCCAGAGTGGCTGTGTGCTCCGTGGACAGTCTTCGCCTACAGTGTGCTGAGTTGTCTCCTGGGGTCAGAATGCACATCTCTTTTGTCCACTTTCCAAAACTGCGAGGTCCCTCCCACCCTTGTGACAGTTCAGCTCAGGAAACAGTTACTGGCTGTTCCTGCACTGCCGATCCCTCTTGGCCCATGGATCTGGTTGCACCTCCAGAAGCAGCCATCATAGAATTGAGCATCCCTGAAGGCTCGGCACAGTCAGGGTCTTGGACATCCAGATAGGCCCAGTCCTCCTCCCAAACCTTGGCTTGAAGAGTGTGGGGAAGTGTGAGGAAAGTCAGGCAGAAGATGTAGCTCCCCTAACATGAGCCTTTACCCGTTACGCAGCTCTATGGTGAGCCCCCTGAGGACAGGGACCCTAACTCTGGTCTTGGCACAAAAGTAAGTCCCCTTCACGTCCACCATCACAGTCTAATGTGAAAGCCGGGCTGGAGCCAGCTCGCCTCTGTGGGCGGTGACTTTGTATCCTCCTCACCTCGACTCAGGGTCTTCCAGACTCCTGACGCCAGGCCAGCAGACAAGGAAAGAAGCACAGTTGGAAGGTCACAAAGGTGGTGCTTGGGCCAGGCCACATCCCTTTGGCCAGAACTTGGTCCCATGGCCACGCATACCTGAAGAGGAGTCTAGAAAATGCCTGGTTGTGCCCTCAGGAAGAAAAGAACACGCCTTTGTCAGCAGGCAGCAGGTCCCTGGCCCAGCGGGGGCTGGTTGAAGCACCACCTCCCTCCGTGTGCTGAGGCCCGTTCCCTTCACTCCTTCATTTCTTGCTCCCCACTTGGACCCAGCTCAGCTTCAGTGACTGAGCAGGTAAGGGAGCAAACCTCCTCCTTCACGACATGATGGCATGAAGGTGAACAGTCAGCTTCATCACCTGTGAGTGGCTTTTGTAGCAGGAGCGGGACTTCCCCAGCTCTTTTTTTTTTTTTTTTTTTTTG
>PVJS01000440.1:0-69389 GCA_004027185.1 Glis glis | reverse complement strand
ACAAGCATGCGCCACCACGCCTGGCCTCCCCAGCTCTTTAGAAAGGGCAGCATGATAGCCTGGAGCTTGTGCACTGTGCGCCAGGCAGAACTCCAGGACTTCTGTGTTTCTCTGCTGTGCACATGTATTTTAGTGACATTTGAAATTAAATGGTAAGTGGATAAACCCTTTGCTTCTACTTTTATAGCTGTATATCTATTGTCATGGGTATTTGAAATCACTACCATATCCAACCCACAATTTTACATAGGCTTAAGATGAGGCTAATATTAGGGCTTTATGGATACAGGGGGATAAAAGTGATATGTGATTGATAAGTCCGGGGACGTTGCATAGTGGGAAAGGCTCAGATGCCAGACCGCCTTGTTTGAACTGTGACTCCATGCTTGCTAGCTGTGTGACTGCTCTGTACCTATTTTCTCCTCAGGAGAGTGTGTCAAATGTTTAACAGTCGTACCTGATGCATACTGTGTGCTCAGTAGACTTAATGGTACCAACAATACTATGGTAGGTGTTATTACTACCACTTTATGAACAAGGAAAGAAAATTTAAGACACTGGCCCAGTGACTAGCAAACTTTGTGCCAGACCTCCTAGGCCAGGCTCTGTGAGCTCTGACTCTGCCACTAACTTAGGAGACCACTCTAAGCAGGCCCTTCCTTCTCTGCTCCTCTAGCTTCCCTTGTGTTGGCAGCAGCGTGGGGGGAGTGGACAGCTCAGAACTTTGTACAGGATAAGTCTTGCAGAACTTGGGGGCTGCTATCTTTGTTCCAACCACAGCAAAAGTCTTTAATTTGCCGGCGTGGTGGCGCACGCTTATAATCCCAGTACTTTGGGAGGTGGAGACCGGAGGATCCGGGTTCACGGCCAGCCTCGGCTGTCTCTCTCTCTCTCTCTCTCTACTTGGTGAGGCCCTCCGCAACTTCATGAGACCCAGTTTCAAAATAAAGTATAAAAAAATAGGGCCGGGGGTGTAGTGCAGAGGTAGAACGCCCCTGGGTTCAATCCCCGATGCCGAAAAAAAAAAGTCTTTAATTTAAAACAAACAAAAGTAGATTGTATGTGATCTAGGTACCTATGGGCTCTTCCCCTCCCAGATCCTCTGCCTGGCTCTTGATTCTCACCTCTCTCTCTCTACATAACATCTGAGTACTTCATTGTGACCCAGCTTCAAACTTGCCCCAACTGGACCATCGTTTGCTTATCTAGCCATCCACTGGCAGACCCCTGAGTTGTTTCCATTCTGTAGATATTATGAGTGATGCAGCTAGAATGTCCATGTGCAAATTCTCATGTGGACCTGTGTTCTCATTTGTCTTGGTTACTGCCTAGGAATGGAGTCGTTGGGTCACATGGTAAGAGTATGTCAACTGTTTAAGAAACTTCAAAGCACTTTCCAGAGTGGTTGTGCTATTTAAAGTTCCTGCAGCAAAGTGTAAAGTTCCTGTTGTCTTATGCACTCTTCAGCATTTGGACTGGCATTCCTTTTCGTTTTAGTTATTCCAGTGTGTGCACAGTGGCATTTCACGGTGGCTTTGATTTGCCTTTCCCTGATGACTCATGGTATTTAGCATCTTTTAATATGCCTTTTGCCCATCATGTATCTTCTTTTGTAAAGTATCTGTTTACACCTTTCATTCTCACCTTTTTGGGGGTTATTTGTCTTCTTACTAATGAATTATAAGAATTTTTATATACTGGATCTAAGTATATGTACTATGAATATTTTCTTCTAGTCTGTGACTTGGCTTTAGAATTAACATTTTATTTATTTATTTATTTACTTATTTATTTATATATTTTATTTATTTATTTATTTATTTATTTATTTATTTATTTATTTATTTTGTGGAACTGGGGATGAAACCCAGGGGCATTCTACCTCCGCGCTACACCCCCAGCCCTATTTTTTTATACTTTATTTTGAAACCAGGTCTCACGAAGTTGCGGAGGGCCTCACTAAGTAGAGAGAGAGAGAGAGAGAGAGAGCTGAGGCTGGCCGCGAACCCGGATCCTCCGGTCTCTGCCTCCCAAAGTACTGGGATTACAAGTGTGCGCCACCACGCCCGGCTTTATTCTTTATTTTGAAACAGGGTCTCACTAAGTTGCAGAGGGTCTCATTAAGTAGTTGAGGCTGGCCACAAACTGGGATCCTCTGGTCTCAGCCTCCCAAGTATGAAGATTACAAGTGTGCACCACGCCCAGCTAGAATTAACATTTTAAAGTGGATTAATTAGTGAATGTTGGTTTGTTGATTCTCAAGCTTCCACCTCTAGCCTGCACCTCCTATTTGAAGGTTGGGAACCCTTTTCTAACTCTTTCTAGTTGGCTGTGAGATGTCTTTGAATGAAGAGGTGGTCTGGCATTAGAGGTTGAACTTGCAGACTTAGGTCAGACAGTCCTGAATCCAAGTCCCAGCCCCGTGGCTCACAAATGGGCAGGTCCTTTACCTCTGCCCTCTGAGCCTTGTTTTTCTGGAGTGTGAAACAGAAACAATAACTGTGTTGGTCCTCTCTGTTTTACTGTGGCCAAAATATCTGACAGGAACAGCTTAGAAGAGGAAAGGTTTATTTGGCTCACAGTTTCAGAGGTTCAGTCCATGGTCAGCCAGCTCCAAGGCAAAATCATCATGGCAGAAGAAAGCTGCTCAGCTTACGACAAGCAGAAAACAGAGAGAGGATGGGACCAGGGACAGATATAGCCCCCAGTGCCACACCCTTAGTGACCTACTTCCTCCTTGGGCTATTGTGAAGATTAAATAAGATGATAATTGTAAAGCTGGCCTCAGGGTCCTAGTGCCTAGCCAGGGCACACAAAAGCTGAGCCAAACCTGTTAGTGTTCTTGTTGCTAAGGCCACCAGCACCCCAGGCCACACAAAGCAGGCTTCTTTTACCTTCCTTCTGTATGTTGAAAACACCACCTTCCTCCCATTATGCAAGCTGATACCTTGGACTCCTCCTTCCCCTTCTATGTCCCACTTCCTGTTCCAGAAAGGCTCTTGAATCAGCCCCTTCCTCTTTGCCCATGCCACTGCCCCGACAGGCAGCCTTACCTCTCCCAGCTCTGGAGTGGCTCTTTATTACCAGCATGGTCTCCTGCCTCTGTCTCCCCCATCTTCCACCCTGTGTGCAGCTACAGTTGCCAAAGGCTTCCTTTCTGAATTGGAAACAGGGGCTCCTGTGATGGCTGTTTGGGGGAGACCACTTTGTAAGGGCAAGGAGAGGCTGTCACTAGCTTGTCTCTGGTTATAAATAACAGGCTCTATTCTTAGCCACCCAGCAGTCCATTCTCCTCCCCTACCTCCCAGAGCCTCCATTAGGGACTTTGGCTGTCCTTACTGGAGACAGGCCATTCCTTGGCCTTTGGCAGGACCCATTCCTTTGATACGTGATCAGAAAATTCAATTATAAAACCAATTACCGATTTCCTGAGCTTTACAAGGGAGACATGAAAGTTTGATTAAGTTTGAATTCCTCTCTGGCGGATTGCCAGCGAAGGCCAAATGGGCTTGTGGGAGATTTCTGTTGTTGTTGATTCTGGTTTTTGTTCAGTGGCTGCACTCTTGGGGTGGGGGAGGTACACTGGTTTTGTGCTGTGGGTTTTTTGTAAACCCTATTACTTGCTGAATGGCTGTTCCCCTGTTGTGATGCATGAGATGTAAATCCCCCAAAGACCCGTTGCCAGGGTGACCGGCTCTGGAATTGAGCTCAGCTAAACAAAGTCCTTCAGCTTTGAAGGGAGAGGCATTTGTTTCCCATGCAGAGTGGAGTTCTAGAGGCCTCGACAAGGCTGTGTTCAAGGACGCCTGCCTGCGTGGACAGGGGCACAGGAGCGCTTCGCTGACCTCATTGGAATATCTTAAGCCGTGTGGCCAGGCTCTGACTGCTTCTAGCCCTACCCAGAGGGACACACAGATGCTGAGGCCATGGAATGAGGCTCCCAAGGTGGCCATCTCTCCCCAGAACCTGCAGGACTGGCCTTCAACCGGTGACAACCTGCTGGGCCCCAACAACCAGGCTCGGCACAGGTGGAAATGGGAAAACAGCCCTCTGTGTCTAGACAAAGCCCCTTGTTCTTTCAGGTACTTCTGGGAAGATGGAGCAGGCCAGTGCCAGGAGCAGACTGGGGCCCCCAAGAGTTGGTTCTGGGGAATGAAATGGAGGGTCCCAGTTCTTGGGAAGCTGTAGCCATCCCAGATCTCTTCTTACAAGGAGCACATTATCTAAGAGTAGTAATGGGGCCCCACTCCAAAGTATCTCCCCCATGCCTAAAGTCCCCCAATTAGATGTAGAACCTTTTGTATTTTAAAAACGTGTAGGTCTCTAGGATCCTGGTTAGAGTTCTAGCACACCTGGAAGGAGAAATATCTATCAGGGATAATTAGCCCTCAGAGAACCAGCCCTTGGGTGTCCTATATCCAGGGTGGGGTCGGATAAACCCCACCCACTTCCCAGCTCTTTAAGGCCAGGCCCAAGTGTGAGCCCTCACACCAGAAAACATTCAGAGCTCTGACCTCTGTGTGACACTGCCCACGTCACAGAGCATGGGTCCCTGCCCTGTCCCCTCCTCCGCATAGCAGCCTCATGAGCCAGTGTCACCTTGACCCCCAGTTCAGACAAGGAAGCCTTGGTCAGAGGTCAAGGGCCTTGCCCAGCATTACACAGACCTTGTGAGTGCAGACTCTGGACTTGGACCTGGGATTTCTAAGTCCAGACCCGCCTGTTTCATCTCTACACACTGCCTCCAACTGCATCGATGTCTCGATGTCTCGATCTCAGTGCACCTGCTCAGTTTGATTGGCTTGTTTGTGTGTGTGTTTGTTTTTACAAGGTAAGAATTTGTGTAAGGTTTGAATTTGTGTTTTTTTTTTTAATGAAACTGTACAGCCTTCTGGTGGAGTTGTAATTAGGAAATACTGTGTTAGTCAGCAAGGCAGAATTGAAAAATAACCAGGCAGTGCTGGATGGAGTGCTTTTTCCCCTGCTTAGAAATTCCAGTTTTGCCACACTGGGGGAGAGGGAGTTGTGTAGAGGGGAAATGTGTACAGCTGGGCTGGGCCACAGAGGGTGCATTCCCTCCTCTGTGCAGAATTAGACAGTTGGAAAAATAGTTTTCTTTATGTAGGATGCTTTTTTTTTCTGTGCAGACATGAGATAGGATGGAAAAGGTGCTGAGGAAGCAGGTGAAGGAGGAGCCCATGTGGGGCTTTGGTAGGAAGGTGATCAGAGAGCAGGGGACACACCGGAAGAGACCCATGTCACCTCCCTTCCAGCCTGCACCTACCAGTGATAGTGGTGTTGCAGGCAAGGACGGTAACAACTGCTCCCACACACATGGAGCACAAGCAGGCCAGGATCTGTGCCAGACACCCTGTTTCTGGTGTTACCCTAACTAATGGGCTTCACTGTAACTATGATGTTTATTTATTTATTTATTTGCAGTACCGGGGATTGAACCCGGGGCGTTTTACCTCCGAGCTACACCCCCGGCCCTATCTTTTATACTTTATTTTGAAACCGGGTCTCATGAAGTTGCGGAGAGCCTCACTAATTAGCTGAGGCTGGCCGCGAACCCAGATCCTCTAGTCTCTGCCTCCCCAAGTACTGGGATTACAAGCGTGCGCCACCATGCCCGGCTGTGATGTTTGTTTTTAATATGAATCCCAAAAATAAATATGTAGCCCATCTAGCTAATGATTGTCCAGATAGTAGACTAAGGTCAAAGTACAGGTTTAACTTCTTAAAAAGCGAGTTCATTAACATATATATATATATATATATATATTTACTTATTCTTTATTTTGAAACAGGGTCTCAGTAAGTTGCCGAGGCCTCACTAAGTAGCTGAGGCTGGCCGCGAACCCGGATCCTGCAGTCTCCGCCTCCCAAGTACTGGGATTACAAGTGTGCACCACCGCCGGGTGTGGTGGCGCACGCTTGTAATCCCAGTACTTTGGGAGGCAGAGACCAGAGGATCCGGGTTCGCGGCCAGCCTCAGCTCTCTCTGTCTCTCTCTCTCTCTCTCCTTAGTGAAGCCCTCCGCAACTTTGTGAGACCCGGTTTCAAAATAAAGTATAAAAAATAGGGCCAGGGTAGAATGCCCCTGCGTTCAATCCCCAGTACCGCAAAAAAAAAAAAAACAAGTGTGCGCCACCACGCCCGGCTCTTAAATGAAACATATTACACATGTAGGGCAGGGGTATCACATGGATTGGGCAGAAATTATGAAAACAGGACAAGAGGACTGACCTTTTAGAAAGCTTGCCTTATCCATATGAAAGCTTGCCTTATCCATATGAGCGAGGTAATATGATTATCCTCCTTTAACAGACAAGGAAACCGAGACACAGAATGGCTGAGTGACTTGCCCACAGCCACACAGCTGATACTGTTCGGGCCAGCACCTGACTCCAAAGGCACGGCCTGGGGCGCTCAGCCCAGGTGAACGTTCCCAGCTTCACTGTCCCAGTGAAGCCCCAACCCTGACGACAGGTTAGCTAGCCTTCCCGGGCTGTCCACTGTGAGAGAAAGCCCTTCTTGTTCCTCACTGACGTGAGTCCCGCTCCGGGGAGGTGGGATCCTGAGGCCTGCTTCCTCTGAGCTGCTGCATGGAATTCTCTCGAATAAAAGTCTTTTCAGAAGGGCCTGGCGTGAGGCTGCATGTGACTGGCAGAGCTGAGATTGCCAAGGGTTCGCTGTGCCGCCTGCCCTGGCTCAAAGGGCCTCCGTTTCACCCTGTCCTTTCTCCCCTGCCTCTCCAGCTCATCCTTCTTTCTCACTCTTTCTCATCCCTGAATCACTTTTCCCAATAAGCTGTTGGCTCAATATATCAACTAGCTCTGAAGGACTTCTGAAAGCCTCCTTCTGAGAGCCGAAGCCTCGGAGCTGGAAACACGCTTACACTTATGCAGGTCCGAGATTTCAGAACATTATTACATTTGCATGGGGAGCTAGCAGAGGAGCCACATGCACACAGAACAGAGGATGTGGAAACGGCATCTTCGGCAGCAGGGAAGTCATTACACAAGCAATTCTGCCAGGCTTATCACTCCGCTGGGAGGAATCAGCACAGCTTACCAGGGGCCATGGAGGGCAGCATTGACCCAAGCAATCAGCGCAGACTGTGGCTTAGAAACCATCGAGATACCTGCATTTTGTAATTGCCTAGCATGGTCCTAACCTGGGATTCTGGGGCTGCCAGCCCAGAAATGAAAGGCAGATCGGTGTGTGTGTGTGTGTGTGTGTGTGTGTGTGTGTGTAACTATGTAGTTCCTGAGTTCCTGTGTGCAGTTTTGTGTGGGTGTCTATGTGCCTTCTCTAAGGACAGAGGCTCTGGCTTTTGTGAAATCCCAAAGGGGCCTCCTATAATCCTAAAAAGGCTTATTAAAGACCTACTGCGTTCCAGACGTGTAAGCTGCTAGTCGCAGCTTCTGAGAAGAATAATTCTTACAAAACTCAGAGAAGCAAATAAACAAGAAAAGCACCAGATAGTGATGTGATCGTGCCATGCAGAGAATTGAGATGAATGGGTGGCTACTCCAAGTCAAGGCGGTACCCACCCGATTCCTGGCCCCAGCTCACCCTGGCCTATGGTGCATCACAGTAACAGCTAACACCTGCTGACTGCTCCCTGTGCTCTGGGCTCTGTCCTAGACTGCTTCAGTTTGTTCCCTTAATCCTCATAACGCCCGAAGAAGTTGGCAGTACTCAACAGGTTGGCATGCTAAGGTTTGAGGAGGTCACACAGTCAGTGGCAGAGTCAGGGCTAAAACCCAGGGTAACCCACCTCCAGCTGCCTCACGGGGTGAAACGGTTGCCTCTCCAGACATCATGTGTCTCATCTGTAAAATGGATGGGTTTCCATTTGCCTTATTCCTAAGAAGCAAATAGGAATACTTTCAACCCAGCACGGTGGCGTGCACCATGCTACTCCGGAGGCTGAGGCAGGAGGATCTCTTGAGCCCAGGAGTTAGAGACCAGGCTGGGCAGCATAATGAGACCCTCATCAAAAAAAAATTAATATGAACTTCTATACAAACATATCTGAAAATCAGACTCTTGCCCCGAAAGCCCTTGGCAATCAGTGGTGATGCCTGTGTTTTCTCAAACTTCTTCAGAGTTGCTGGTTGAACCACCAATGTGAGGAATTTTAATTAAACCTCATTTTACAAATAAGAGGGATTGACTGTCTCCCCACTAACTTGTTCCAGCAAGCCACGGTTTTAGTTTGAGAAACCAGACACTTAACCACCACTGCTTCCTTGATCTAGTGCAAGGCCATGGTCCCTCAGGCTCCTGAGAGCTGACATTAGTCTGGGCAGTGTGAATGCAGGTCAGCTGATGATGACAGTGGACGCTGAGCAACCAAAATAGGCAGCCACAGTGGTCGAGAGAGCGGAGCTTGGCGCACCTCAGCAGTATAGTTGGGTTTTGTTTCAAATCACCCCCTTCCCACAAATATTAATGGACCATGTAACATACTTCAGTAAGTACATCACAGTGACTCGGACTTGCTTTTGAAGATCCATACTCTTCCAGAAGGGGCATGGGGGAGCCAAAAGCACAGTCTGGCAGGAGCGGATGGGCAGAAGGGTCCAGACTCCAAACCTAGTTCTGGCTTCAGAATGTGGGCGCTTGGACCTTCACTGTCCCCTGCTTTGCTCTCAGTCATGCCCAAGGCATGGAGACGCAGTAGGAGGTAGGGCTTTTGCTGTTGACTCTCCAGGCTGGTAATTTTTCTGTGTGTGTGTGTGTGTGTGTTGGGAGATCAGGTTCTTTATTATTTTTGGTTGTGCTTTCTTGTTTTGTTTTGGTAAGTTATTTTTAACCAAAACCCTGGCTTGTACCTGCTTTATTGTGCTTTTCTTCCAAGTGGGACACAGCTCAGCCATACTGCCTGGTTGAGAGGTTCAGCCGTAGAGTTCAAAATGTGCGTGATTAGTAAGCTGTAGTGGCCACTATATTCTTAGGATTGTTTAGTACACTGAGAACTTCACTACACTACCTCTTTTAAAACTCGTAGCCATCTTAAGAGCTTAGTCCATGCTGTTACAGTCTCCATGTTACAGATGAAGATACTGAGACTCAAAGAGGCTAAAAGGCCCAGTATCTAAGCCCAGTTACCACTCACAGCATTGCTGTGTTGGTGAGGTGTGGGTAGGAAGTCCTGGGGCTGGGAGTGCCCCAACCATGGGTCCTTCCAGCAGATCATCTGACAGCAGCTCCCATGTCTCACACTGATGTGAACAGTCCTCTCAGATCCAGGCCTCAAGATCCTCTCCTTCCAGCCCACAGACACCCCTCCTCACCTCGGTGTTCTGTCCTCAAGCACCCCAGTGCCAACCCAGGTAGACTGAGGTTCCCTGGACCCTGGCCCTCTCCTTGAAGGATTTTCACCACCGCCTCCACCCTCTGTCCCAAGCCCTGCTTCCTGGACAGCCTGAGCTTGCTCCCACCTCTTTTCCAGGGGCCACTGGCCAAGCCACCAGTGACCCTGGAACATTGAGCTAGCTACATCTGTGCCTCGGTTTCCCAGCTTGTATGATGGAGAAGCACAGGTGGCATCATTTCTAAGGGCCCTTCCAGCTCTGATGTCCTCTGGAGCTCCATCATCTCTCTTCTGATGACTTCAGTGGCCTCCCTGGGCCACCCTGCCAGCTCTCCCACCCCCAGTCTGGCTGCACATAGCAGTCAATGTGAGCTTATAAAACTGCATCATTTCTCTTCCTTCATTTAAAACTTTCCATGACTTCCCACCACACTTAGAATAAAAACTACACTCCTTCCCATGGCCGGCAGTGCCCTGTGTGTTTGGGGTGGCACCTGGGACACGGCCGGCCCCCAACCGCCAGCTGTTGGGCCCTGTTAGCAGTCTTACTGATATCCTCACCATGCATATTGATCCCTCACCAGTGTTGGGTCCTTAACTTTGTATTTATGACTTGCCCTGACATTTCCCTTTTCTTACATGTTCCAAATTATTAAAAACAGCTGCTTTATAATTAATTGAATGATTCATGGAAAAAACACTTTTTTCTGTCTATAAATAATTCCACCTAAATTTTTCTGGGAAGATAAAATGCTGTGACAAATACCTAGCACACCCCCAGTGTAAGCCGTCTTTCTCCTTGGCCTGGACTCAGGTACGTCTGAGCCATCTCTCGAATACCCCTGGTCTGAAACAGGACCCCTGAGGTCAGCCAAGGGGTCAGGGGAGAAGGGCCACAGGAATCGTGTGCAGCCTTCAACCGCTAGTCCTGCTGCTTCTGGATGGCTTCCCGTGATTTCATTGCTGCCTTTGGTGTGCCCAGCTCTGTGCTCTATCCCATGGCCGGGGTGGGCTCTATCAGAGAGGACATAGCTTCTGACCCCGTTTTGTTTTCAAGACTGACACACTGAAACTCATGCATCAACCCGTTGGTGCAATTCAGACCCCAGTAAGGAATTCAGAGAAGGTCCAAGTGTCAAAGTAGATGGAAAGCGTTCCCAAAGCAGAAACTCTCCACCAGCCTGTCCCAGCACACAAAGTGAGTCACTGGTGCGCCCAGGGGATCGCCTCCCTGTGTTTACCGCCAGGTGCCCTACAGGTGCCATCATTTTCTGGGGACACACGCCGATGTGGGGAGGGTTGGGATGCGCCATCCTAGAGGGGCTCAGGCTGGCATCCTGGGTGTGAGGCCTGGGTACATTTCACCAGGTGGAACAGAAGAGCCCCTCCTGACCATCAGACAGTTGAAGTCCTTGCATGCTTGCTGCAGCATTACAAATATTGACAGTGACCTCAGACATGATCCGAGATGATCACATCCAAAGAGTGGCACAGATGTGGCTTGTGTGCTGCCACTGACCACCAACTCTTGTCCCTGGCAGTCACTGTCAATCACAGCACTGATCCTGACCTCAGTCCTCTCAGCATAGCCAGTGCCCCAGGCAGCCACTACCAAGCTACTGCTTGTCTGGGATTGGCCCTCAGTTTCCCATCTCTGATCTATCTAATGCAGCTCCCTCATTCCCTGGCAAGGGGAAGGCCACCGAGGGTAGAACACCTATATTGTACCCCAAGTTTTCTTTTTGTGTGTATGTGGTACTGGGGATTGAACCCAGGGGCATTCTACCTCCGAGCTCACCCCCAGTGCTATTTTATTTCTTGTTTTGAAACAGGGTCGCGCTGAGTTGCTGAGAGCTTTGCTAAACTGCTGAGGCTGGCTTCACACCTGTGATCCTCCTGTCTCAGCCTCCCAAGTACTGGGATTATAGGCATGTGCCACCATGCCTGGCTACACTCCAAGTTTTCTAACTCCTGGCTTCAATGCTTTTTCGGATCTTTCCCTGCCAAGTTCATTCAGCAAATGTTTACTAAGCACCTACCATGTGCCTAGCCAGTCGGCAGATCCTGGATACAAGAGGGAACCTGGCATAGGAGTTCAGGGCGAGGGGAGAGGCCTGGAGACACAATCCACAGAAGAGGCTGAGAGCCACACTTGGTGCCACGCTCACTGGGGAGAGCAGAGGGCCTCAGTCTGAGCTTCAGTAGGTCCCCGTCACCACTGTCCTTTGCCCACAGTGCCACTGCACGTGTCCTCTTTATCGCTTGCTATGTCTCTGCCTCAAATCCCAGGCATATTTCCGGGGCCGATCAAGACCTGGGGCTGCCCCAGGCAGGCAGATAACTGGCCCCTCTTCAAGCTGGTAAGATTGAAATGTTTACCATTCATTCAGTGGGTCCAGGAAGGCACAGTCTATTAATGGAAAATGTCTGTTATTTATCAAAATAAGCAAGGTTAGATGCACTGAACTTACATCTTAATTGGGGCAGGGGGAGTTGGCTCTTATGTCTTCTCTAAAACAAGAGAAGACTGGTTCCTCACAGTCCATGAGGGAGAAAGGGACATAATTACACAGGCTCAAAGGTAATATTACAGGTTTCTTTTTTTTTTCTTTTAATGTAAGCAGATATCCTCTACTTCTCTGTTCATGTACTTTTTTTTTAGTTTTCATTTGCAGTATTCCAAACAAGATGACAATTTGGGGGAGGAGTAGAAGGTTTGAAATTTAGATAATAAAATCAATGCCTCCACTCCTGCACACAGCTTTGTACCAGACATGACTCAGTGTCATAGCTTCACTGACCACCCACCCAGGGCTGGCTGAGAGCTGGCCACCTGGCTGTGCCTCCACCTCCAGGCTGCACCCACGGGGCTGAAAGGTAGGTGCCAAGGGAGGACCCTGTGTAGCTCTGCTGGGACACAGCCGGCACACCTTTCTCCAGTTGCTCTGGAGACACCCAGGACAGGCAGGGCTAACTAGTGTCATCTTTCTTCTCCCCCTGTGACATTTCAGATCCACTCACGACTGGGCTGCCCCATAACCCAGCTCTCCTGGGTTTTGTGTTGAGGTCAGCAGAGAACTTGAGCACAAGCTCTAGACGGTGCCTTCCGTGCTTCCTAATCCTACCTTTGGCTCACCCAGCTCAGTTTATGGCCTGGAATCCACTCGCTCCACAAGCAGCACATTGAAACTGAACAAAATAGTCTGCAAAGCTGACGGGGCCTGCCTTCACAGAGGGAGCCCTCTCCCTAGGAAGAGAAGTAGTCAACAGGGAAACAAACCTGTCTAATTGCACATTGTGATAAGTGCTGTTAAAGAAAAGAAGAGCACGTTGGGGTGAGAATCACAGAAAATGCCTGCTTTAGATCAGGGTGGAAGGTGTCAGGAAAAGCCTTCTCCACACAGACGGTTATATTTAAACTGAGATGGAAAAAATAAGAAGGAGTCGATCTTGCAGACCGGAGGCCCAGGAGGAGCCAGTGTAAAGGCCCTGCGCTCCACCTCGGGAGCTGCATTAGGAAACGAGGTTGGCATGAATGTGCAAAACCCGGAAAGGGGGTGGGTGGCTGAGTGGTGAGAGAGCCCGTGGATAAAGCACTGGGGAGGCAGGACTCAAACCCTGTGTGGCCTTGAAGACAGAGTTTGGAATGATCTTTAGAGGAGCCCCACCCCCAAACCCAAGGAGAGCTCTTGGGGCCTTGTATTAGTCTCCTAGGGTTGCCTTAACCAAGTTCCACAGACTGGATTGGTTAAGCAACAGAAATTATTTTCTTACAGTTCTGTAGGCTAGAGGTCTATCACAATGGCGGCAGGGTTGATTTCTTCTGTGGACTCTCTCCTTCTAATTGTAGATGGCCATCTTCTCCCTGTGTCTTCACATAGTCTTCCCTCTATGTGAATCTGTGTCCTAGTGTCTTCCTGTAAGGACATTGGCCATATTGGATTAGGTCCTACCCAAATGAAATGACCTTATGTTAACTTAATCACCCTTGTAAAGACCCTGTCTCCAAATATAGTCACACTGTGTGGTACAGGGGGTTAGGACCACAGCAGGTGGATTGGGGGGAATGTGATTCGACCATAACAGCGTCCTTCCCTGACACATTTCTTTGAGGACCAGGTGGGGATTGTGGATCAACATATCCAAATGTCGTCACAGGTGACCAGTCCCATGCTACCTGCTCCCTCTTTGTCGAAAGGGATAATTAGCAAAGAAGTGAGTGGTCAGCCCTGTGAGGAAGGTGCGTGTGGCGACAGGACAACAGAGCCGGCCGGGCCACCCAAGCTTCAGCAGGCTTTCCTCCCAGCCCCTGGCAGAGCCCCTTGCACCAGAGAGGCGCCCAGAGAGTGTTGTGATGAATGAAATGAAGGGGACCTCAGGACCAGCCTTCCCTGCCCCCTCAGATCAGTGTTTCTCCACCCTCCAGAGCCAGGGGCCACTGCCCCAACCGTTGACCCTCAGATGGGCCTCCGGTCACTCCCTTCACCTTCCGCTGAAGATAAAAGTAACTACACAGAGGGAAATGTCCTGGAGAAATTACCTTGGAATTCAGAAAACATGCTGCCAGGCTCCATCTAATTAAGATGACATTTTAAGAAGGGGGGTGGGGAGGTCTGGGTGGCATTTTAAATTGCAAGCTGATTGTGCAGCTTCTCTAATTTTGGTTCTGAGCGAAGTTTCCAATTGGAACAGAAAGCAGGACTTCAAAGGCACCGCCTACTGCTGGCCAGGCAAAGAGAGTGAAAAGACCAGCATGGGGCCCGGGGCACAATGTGGCCTGTGGACTGAGCAAAGGCTGGGGCCGCAGGGGGCCTCAGCCCTAGGAGCTCCCTGGGCCTTCGCTTCACAGGATCAGTGGGGCCGCTCCTGGGAGCAGAGTTAATTGAGGCATGGCCTTGTCCTTAGAGAGCAAGCCTTGTCCAGCCTAGGCCAAGGTGGGGGCAGCCACTTGCTGGGCATTGCATAGAAACAGCCCTGGTTCTGTGCGCAGCGCCCAGCACACCCTCTTGGGGAGGGGGTCACTCCCTCTGAGGGAAGTTTTTCCTGCCAGCCTCCAAGCCTTAACCAGGTGGAAAAGGCCCGGACTTCCTTCCAGAATTCTGGGAGGAGCAGCCCAGCTCCTTCCTAGTTGGTATAGAGGTGGGATGGCCTGCTGGCCCAAAGATTCCTGGGGCTCAGGATTCTGTTCTGCTCTCAGGACAAGGAGCCCCAGGGTGGAATGAGAAGCCACGTGTCCTCAGAGGCTCCTGCACGTCCCTCCTGTGTCCACCCCTAGCATATCTCGCAGACACTTGGGCAGCAGGCTTTGCTGTTGCTGTTATTGCTACTCATACTGCTAGTGTTGTTGTACGCACACACGTGCATGCACACATGCACCCCATGGTTGGCGTGTGTCACAGTCCAGAGAGCACATTCCCAGACCCTGAGCCCTGGGAGGATAGCTGAGGAAACCAAGCCCCAAAGAGTAGAGGAGACCTGCCCGGTCCTTGTAAAGCTGATCTTGGTATTTTCCACAAGTCTCATGGCCTTACCCTTGTCACTACTTCCCACCTGCCTCCCTTGACTTTCCCTGCCCACCTGACTCCCCACCAGCCCCATGCTTCCCTCGGGTCGCCAGCTCACCCTCTGTCGACAAAGGTCTGTTCCCAGCTCCTCCCAGGAGGGGAAGCAGGTGTGAAGTGGCGAGTGAGCGTGGGCAAACATGAGGAATGAGTCGTAGCAGGTGGCAGGTAGGGTGGCCATGGTTTCATGGCAGGCAATGGGGAGCCATGGCAGGTCTTGTGGTGTGACTGAAGCTCTCGCAGAGGTAGATTAAAGGGAGAGAGAGCGCCTGGAGGCTGGGACACTGATCTGAAGTCTCGGTGGTCACCCAGGCAGGAGGAGAGAGCTTGCCTTAGTGGCTAAGAAGAGGGAACAGTGTTCAGACTTTTCCATTTGCAAATGACAGTTTCTGGACTCAGTTGGCTACGGGAATGGAAGAAAGGAAGAGAGTGGAGCCAACTTTGGGTGCCCCGCCTGTGTGATGGGAAGCTCACAAATGCAGTTGAAAGGGCCCGGGTGTCTCTGAAGAGTGGTGTGGGCATTGCACACAAATGACCTGGTGCTCCATACAGATCATCTCCTTTTGTTTCAGTGGTTTTGTGTATTTTAGTATTAACACACAAACCTGACTTCATGACTGTTGTTGCTTAGGATAAGCTATTTTTTTTAAAGAGTCAATCTAATATTTTTAAAAATATAAAGTGCACAGTGGCAGTGGCGTGCCGACAGAGCAGGAAACAGGAGAGGTGCAAAGGGATGTGGCTGGAGAACCACGAAGGGGAAGGTCTAACTGGGGCACATTGGGTTGAGTCTGAAGAGCCAGTGACCCAGAGGTCAGGTGGGGTCACTCAGGTGTCCCCTGCACAGAGGAGGATCAGGTGAGATATGGCCCAGAGAGAAGGTGGCTTGAGAAAGCAAGAAGAGGGTTGAGGACTGAGCTCTTGGGAATGCTGACACCTAAATGCGGGTGGAGGAGGCCCACAGGGGAGGCAGAAGAGGCTCACAGTGGACTGAGGTGGAGCAGAAAAGAGCAGGAGCAGGGAGCTGCACCCCAGGGCCAGGCGCCCAGAGAGAGGAGGGGAGGGGAGGAACCAGAACAAGAATAAGAGGAGGAGGGAGCAGGCACAGCTTAAGGGGAAGCAAAGTCAGAAAAAGGGGTTGGAATAGGTCAGCCAGAGACCCCCACCCCACCTTTTCAGGAGGTTTAAATGTAGGATGAAGATCACGGTTTCTTCTTGGGGGTTTCACTGAAGTTACACTTGGTGGCTAAGAGGGGGCCTTAGAAGTTTGGCCTGGGGCAGTCCTGGATTTGATTGCTGGGGCTCCCAGGAATCGGTTGTTCCAGCCTCCCCAGACATCTTGTGCATGGGAGACGACCCTCCACACTGGAGCTCAAGGGCTGCTGGGGACAGGCAGGCAGGGCAGGGGTCCTTCATGGCTCCCTTCTGAGAAAATGCTGGCAGCCAGGAGACCATAACAACACCAAAACAACAGAGATCCTTAGCAGGCCAGAGCCCCAGGGTCCCTGCATGTGAGTCCAGGCAATTTGGATGATCCTGCAACAAAGACGAAGCCCTCAAGTTGGCCGCTGGGGGTGGAGACATGGTAGAGGAGGTGGGGACAGACTCACTGTTGCCAGCCCCCACCTTGCCAAGGGAGACGTAGATGTCCCTTCCTTTCCCATGAAGTTGCCACTTATTCCATGGGGGATAGAACCACCAATGAGCTCATTCCATCTTAGAACCAAGGCCAGGGAACCAAGCAGAGAGACAAGGACAGAGAAGGAAGCAGGTGCTCTGTGACCTTGGAAGCCTGGAGTCAGTGGCATTCCCCCACCCTTGTGTCCCCGCCAGCAAGCTTGCTCCTGGCAAGTCAGGGTTGTTATCAGGCTCCACAGAACTAAACTGAGGCCCTGCCACAGGCAGAAGAGGAAGGTGAAGCGAGTGGTTGCTCCTGCGCATGCACCTGGAGCACTGGCGCACACTTATCCTGTGCCTGGCTCGTGCTGGGGACTGGGGCCCTGCTCCCCAAAGTGGGGGAAGCGGTCAGTTTTAATAGATGGTAAACATGTTGGTTTGTATTAATTTGTTTTAATGGGGATTAGAAAAAGATGAAAATGCATATCAAACATCCTTTTAGGGCTGGCAGTGTAGCTCAGGGATAGAGCAGTTACTTAGCATGTACAAGACCCTGGCTTCAATCCCCAGCACTGCAAACAAAACAAAAATCCCTTTATAGATATTGTTGGTTGTGCTACATTTCATTTCACTTGAAATAAGTACAAAAAAAGTATTTAAAAATATTAAGTGAATTATAGTTCAGATGGTATGCAACACAGCAAAAAAACCCTATCGCTTATTGAGGACCTACTATGTGCCATGCAGTGTTCTGTGGATGCAGTCTTTGGTGTACGAGTGGCTGGGGCTCGGGAGATTCTATGCAGGGCATGACAGAGTCTTTGAAACTCCAGAAAGCTTATCTCTGCCCTTTACCAGCTTACAATCTTATTGAGAGGACACCACATGGCTTGTTGAAGTAATAGAAAAGGGACAATGTCTGATAATCCATAATCTGGGGCTCAGTAGAGGCCAGATGTCACATAGGGAACAAAAACCAAAGGAGAAAGGGTACTAGCAGGATGTATCATTAAAGGAGCCACTAGCTGCTGTAACAAATACTCTCAAAATGTCTTGTGGTTCAAATGCAATAGAAGGTTATTTCTTGCTCATCTAAGAGTCCAGGGCAGGTGCTCTTGGTGAGTGGGTGGCTCTCCTCCGCACAGTGACACATGGACCAGCTCCTCCCATATATGACACCACCACCTCCCAGGACTCTTCCGTCATCTGTGTTCAGGGGACACACATCTTAAGAGCGCTGGCCCAGAGTGGTCCACTTCACATTCACATTCCGCTTACTTTAATGGCAGGTGTGGCTAGGGAAGTGTTCTAACAGAGGCCGGGCGAGGCTGTAATCCAGCCCACCCTCCCCTTGCTTGGAGGGAGGAACTCATTTTTTCTCTCCCACAAAGGTGCTATATGGGCAGGGCAGGAGGAGCAGATGTGTGAAGCAGAGAGAGACAGGGGAAAGAACAAAGAAATGCCTTGGAGAACAGAACTGAGCCCAGGTGGCACCTGGAAGCCTTCTTGGTGGTCCTGCAGTTTCAGTGAATGCCAGCCTGAGCGAAAGCACAGCTTCCCCCCAAACTAGGAGGGGAGCCCCAATGCATGCCTTCTCATTTGGTGAGCCCTGAGCCGCGCTTCCCCACCAGAAGGCGGAGTTGACACCTCAGGCACTGCCCACCACGCTCCCCTCCAGGTCTGACCCCTTGCCCATCACCACTCAGTGTCAGGGCAGAGAGGGTGAGGATGGCAGGACCTAAGTCGAGAGGGAGGCCATGCACCCCAGCCGCAAGCCTCAAGAAAGCTTTCAGACTGGGACCACCACCTGTCCCTGAGCTGGGTTCAGACTCTGCAGGGTGCACCTTCTCCCTCCTCCCTCCCTGCTGACCTGACATGGCAGACAGACCCCCCAGAGGCTTTCTCAGCCCCTGAGCCTCCCCCTACCCCGGCTCCTCTCTCATGGTCTGGCACTGAGAGCCAGGGAGCTAGCATCTACCTCCCGCCCCACCCAGGATTGACCCACAGGGACCTCTTTGCCTGGCCCAGCTGGTGCACAGCCTCGGGGGCCACCCTGCCTGGCATGTGTTTTAGTTGATAGGAGTATTTGTCACCCTTGCTTTTTACACCTGTCACCATCCCACCTGCTTCATGTAAACACTGCCAGCATCAACACGCTAACGCTAGGTCCCCAGGGTGGGCACCAGCCGGGCCCCTGGGGGCTCCGTGCCCTTAGAGGCAGGGCTGAGGAGAGCAGGTGTTGGCAGCAAGAGAGCCTCCTGGGTGCCAGCCTTTCCCAGACCCCACCGCAGGGAGACTGCAGCTCTGGCCCAGCTCTGCCCCAGCTTACCGATGGCCTGGGACGAGGCCCCACCGCTTCCACCAGGCCTCAGGAGTGAGGCAGCTAAACCACAGAGCAGACGCACTGAGGCACAGTGACCGTGGGTGGACTCTGGAGCCAGAGGCTGAAGTCAGGCCCCAGCCCTCTCACCTGCTGGCTGAGCAAACGAGCACTGCGAGTCCCGGGCCCCATCGTACTTGGGGTTCTTTGGGGACAACTTGGAGGAGACGATGACACTTGTGAACATTAAGGGAGTAAAGCCATACTAAGCGCTCGCTAGATACTAGCCGCTGTTATCCTCTCTCAGGTTCCTCCTTGACCACCAGGCTTCTGAGTGTATGCACATGCGTGTGTCTGGCTTTCTTGCCAGATCCAAGGCTCACAGTAAACACTGAGAAGGTGAGGCTCGCTGGCCTTCTGGGATGGTGAGCTCAGCCTTCCCCGACCACTGAACCCACAGGTCCTGCCTCAACCCACCATCGCCCAACCACTAACCTTTAGCAAAAAGTTCTAATTCTTTTTGGGGGGAAGGGTGTAGGGGGTTACTGGGGATTGAACACAGAGGCTTTCTACCTTCAAGCTACACTCCCAGCTGTTTTTACTTTTTATTTGAAACAGGGTCTTACTAAGTTGCTGAGGCCGGCCTTGAACCTGCGATCCTCCTGTCTCAGCCTCCCAAGTACTGGGACTATAGGTGTGCAGCACTATGCCCAGCTTAATTCTTGGTTTTCTAACTGAGAGACATTGGCTCTAGCTTCAAGCCCCATCTCTCAGCTCAGGAGATCTACTGTGAATACATCACACCTCAGCAGGCGGAGGCCTCACCAGCCAGCCCCTCCATTGCTAGCTGAGGGCCCTGCAAGACTGTCTGTCCAGGACCCCTCACGTGGGGACACATGCCACTAGTCTGTGAGATGGAACGGTGGTGTCTGGAACAGGATCACAGCACTTAATAGCATGTGTCCATCAGAAAGTGATTCTTTCTCGTCTCTCAGCCTGTCCGAGATCCTGCAGGAGAGAGTCTCGGGCTGGTGCCAGTCCATCCTTCGCACCTCGGAACTCATCTCCCTGTTGACAGAGAGAGAGAGAGAGAGAGAAGGGCCTTGAGCTGAGAGCCTTCGACAGGCCACAGGGTCCCGATACAACTTAAAAACAGTGTACTGCATTCATTGTAGTTATTCTTATGGTTATCTTTTTAAAAAATACTTTATACAGATTTTTCACTTATCCTAAGTATGTGACACTTATAAAGCACAAAGATGTGTCTAAAAAATAGTAAGTATTAGTTATTGTCTGATGCAGGACTTAAGCCAAAGTTGTAAAGGTATTAGGGAATGATGTTTGAAAAAGGATGGTCTGGTATACTAGTTCTCAAAGTTTTTTATTTATGCTCCTAAGCATTATTGCAGACCCCCCATAAATGTTTTGTTTATGTAGATTTTGTGTATAATTACATTAGAAATTAAAACTACGGAAATTTAAAAATATTTCTTCATTTAAAAATAATTATAAAGCCGGGCATGGTGGTGCACACTTGTAATCCCGAAATTTGGGAGGCTGAGACAGGAGGATCTGGGTTTGCGGCCAGACTGAGCTACTTAGTGAGGCCCTCCGCAACTTAGTGAGACCCTGTTTCAAAATAAAGAATAAAAAATAGGGCTGGGGGTGTAGCCCGGAGGTAGAATGCCCTGGGTTCAATCCCCAGTACCGTAAAAAAAAAAAAAAAAAACTATAATAATAATGTCAGACACAGTGGCATGTGCTTGTAGTCCCAGCTACTTTGGATCCTGAGGTGAGAGGACCACTTGAGCCTGGGAGTTGGAGACCAGCCTGGGCGACATAAACAATACCCCATCTCAAAAAAGAAAGGGAGCTATGGATGTAGTTCAAAATGCTTGCACAGGCCCTGAGTTCAATCCCTAGCACTGCAAAAACAAAAACTATAATAAATCCACTACATATTGATATAAATAACATTTTCTATAACAAATTACTCTATTTTCCAAAAATATTTTAGTAAGGAGGATGCCATTGTTTTATATCTTTGCAAATCTCTTTAAAGCCTCCCCTAATGGAAGAAGATAACTCTCTTCTCATGTGCTTCTGCATTCTGTGTGTTGTGCTGTGCTGTTTTAGTTGTAGAAGAATTTGGTCCCTTGGCTGGGTGTGGTGGCACGTGCCTCTAATTCCAGTACTTGGGAAGCTGAGACGGGAGGATCGCAGGTTCCAGGCCAGTGCACAGTAATTTAGTGAGACCCTGTTTCAAAATAAAAAATAAAATAGGGCTGGGGGTGTAGCCCCAGGACAGAGGAGTGAAAGAAAGAGAAAGAGAGAGATTGATTGATTGATGAGTCCCACACCAAAACATAGTTTTAAAAGGAAGGAGTACTTTACTAGCCTTTTCAGATAATTATTCATTTTATTTTATTTTATTTTATTTTATTTTATTTTATTTTATTTTATTTTATGGCACTGAGAATTAAACTCAGGGGCATTCTACCTCTGAGCTACACCCCCAGCCCTAGTTTTTATTCTTTATTTGAAAGAATATTATTAGGCAGAGGGCCTTAGTAGCTGAGGCTGGCCGTGAACCTGAATCCTCCGGTCTCAGCCTCCCAAGTACTGGGATTACAAGTGTGCACCACCACGCCTGGCTCAGATAATTATTCTTTAAAACACACCAAACCTGGACGTGTGGTAGTTTCTGAAAGGATGGTTGCAGTGTGGACTCTGACACTGTACGAGTGGCCCTTTCCTGTTCCGTTACATAAAATCCATTGATCTACCTTGCCCTGTGAGTGAATCTCTTTCCCATGCATGATTCGTTCACCTGAGTTACACAGATCTCCCAAATGTTGACACATTTCTACAAATATCATCAAAAACTCACATTTGTTGATATCAACACTGATCTTACTGGAAAAGCTTTTAGGTAGTGGGACATTGTCAGAGTATGGTGATAAGTTAAAGTTTTCAAAAATTCCAGAAATTGGGAATGTTATTCTCTGTTGTTCTCCTTGGAATGATAGGCTTACTTGGTTCATTTTTTAATGAAATGTCTGCCAAAGACCCACATCTGAATTCCATTGTTTCTCGTCCATCTTCCATTCAAGTGAAGGGGTGTCCTGTGAGAAGCAGGGGCAGCTCAGCCAGCCGCTCACTCAGCCTTATCAGTGCCCGTCCTCCAGACAGCCGTCACCTCAGCTCGGGAGTCTTGCACATGCTTCCCGTTTGATCCAACAGAGGCCTGAGTAGCATGTGCTCTAGGGTGGAGATGTTTAGGAATTCATAATCTTGCTGGGCATGGTGGCACACATCTGTGATCCCAGTACTTGGGAGACTGAAACAGGAGGATCACAGCTTCAAGGCCAGCCTCAGCAACTTAGTGAGATCCTGTTTCAAAAATAAAAACTAAAAAGGGCTGGGGGTGTAGCTCGGAGGTAGAATGCCCCTGGGTCCAATCCCCAGTACCAAAAAAAAAAAAAAAACATTATCTCTATCACTTCATCAAGGACACTCTTCAGTAAAACCAGTGTTTGTTTCACTAATACAATGGCAATAGTAGTTTGGTCCATTGCCCTGCTCCCTACAGCTTACCATTGCTAAGGCTCAGTCAGAGCAAATGTTAACACTGTTAGAAAGGTGAATCACATCCTAGCATTGTTGTAAAAACAGTTTTCAGCTCATGGACTCCCCCAAAGAGCCACCCCTCCCCCCTCCCGGTGCCTCTGACCACACTTTGAGAACCACAGATCTAGCTAACCCCTTCCTTGTGCATTTGACATGCTGAGACCCAGGGTCCCAAGAGCCAGTCAGAGGTAGCACACAGCCCGAAGCTCAGACCTCAAATCCTGGAAGCAAGGTGACTCGCTCCTTTTCCAACAAAAACAATATGTGGTCACTCTGGTGCCAGGTGCGGGAACTGACATACTCTGTGAAGGGGAGAGGGGACAGGAAGGGTGTCAGTGAGGGATCTGCCCCAGGCAGCCACCCTGTCCGCCCCAGGCCTCCCCCACCTCCCCGCCATGCGTGCGATGTTCCAGCAGCCATCTTTTCCCCTCCGTAATTGGGCTGCTAATCTCTCCCAGCCGAGGAGGCCCTAATTAAACTATTCACCATCGTCACTTTGTGTTCTGAAGAGATGAGGTTGGCCATTATCACTTTTCTTTCCCTTTGACTAAGCTCTGTGGGTAATTTCATTCTGCCCTTGTTCGTTTCTTAGAAATTGAGTCTACCCAATTTTGGTTCTTTTCTCCTCGCTTAGAGCACTGGGCTCAGGAGAAGCGAGGAGAGGAGGGCAGCAGTGTCATGAATTTGGAAATTTCTGACCCATTCACCTTAAAGTTTGTCACTGCATGGTGCCCTCTTGGTGGCTCAGCCGTCCACAGAGCCCCCATCTGGACACCCAGCAGGTGTGACTGGCAGGTCTGGATCCCCCCAGGGGATAAGGACACCAAGCAGTAGAGGCACCACATGAGGCTGTCCCTAAACGGAGGATAGTTGGAGCTTGGGACACGGAGCAGCCTCACTCCATACTTGAGAGACCTGAGGTGTGGTCAGAGGCCTTGGCGACATAAATGTGCCACCAGCCCTGAGGGTTCACAGGTTCTCTGTGGCCTCCCCGCAGGCCCTCATGCCTGCTCTACACAGACACTAGGGGTCAGAGTGTGGCTCAGGATCTGTGGACTGACAGCTCTTCTCTACCTGCAGAGGCAGCCAAGCACCCTGAGCAGGTGGGAAGTCCAAGAGGCCCAGGGAGAGTGGGGAGCCCCCACTTGACACTTAAAGGTTCATCCTTGCTCTGCGAAGCTCCATGGGGAAGAGTTTTCACACCATCAGAGCCGCCGCAAGAGGGAACTCCAGGGTGCGGTGCACAGATTCCCACTGGTGACCCACAGACCAGTGGAGACACAGTCTATGTGAGCGCCCTGGGACATCGTGTACAGGCAGGGTGGCTGTCCTTGGTTTAATGTCTTAGGGTTACTGGACCTCCAAGCCCCGCCATTATCCTCGGCCGCCCACTGGCTGGATGAGCATCTGGCCCTCCAGGGCCCACTGCTGCCCAGCAAGGCCCTCCGCTTGGCCTCAGTCCATCCCCCTTGAATTCCCTCCTCGCCTCCTCAAGAGCCCCCAGCGAAGACCAGTGTCTAGAATGAGCCCTGGCCTCTGGGCACAGCTGACCCATGACTGCCCATCTCTCAGACATGCCCTCACCTCCGCCACCCACACCTGCTCTTCCCGGGGCCAGACCTGGTGACCTCCTGACTCCACAGTTTGTGGTTGATGTGCCTGGTGCCTCTGCCAGGCTGTAGGCATGGACAGGGCAGGGTCCAGGTCCTGCTGACTGTCCTGTCCCCAGCACCCAGCCCTGGGCTTCCACAGAGAGATGCTCAGCTGGCCTGGGGTGAAGATCTAGCCCTGGCTTCTCCACTCAACTCAGGCCAGGGTCAGAGGCAGGAAGCCACACCACCTCAGGGACTCCTGAGGGAAAACTTTAGTGTGGGAAGCAATGACCGGGTCTCAAAGGACTTAGGCCACCGTCATCCCCAGATACATCTGGAAGATATATAGGAAGCCAGGGAAAGGCTTCTCTCTAGGAAAAGGCTGTTTCCAAGCAATTGGAAGGTCCCAGGGTCCTTCAGAAAGTTAGAACCATAAACCAAGCCTTCTCTACCGCCACGGGAGGCAGCCTGGTCCCCGATGGAAGGCTCTCAGAGGGCGTAGGACAAATCCCTGGGGTATCCAGGGAGTTGGGACTCCCTCTGGACCCACTGGAGACCTCAGGAAAGCCTTATATAACAAGGCTGCAGGCCCCAGACAAAGATGGAGCCCGGGGCAAAGGGAGGGGAAGTGAAGGGGGCAGTTCTCCCCTGTGTTCAAGGAACAGAGTAATGAGCTGAGGAGATCTGGGCAGTGTGATCCCTGTAGACCAAATTGGAAAGTTCTTAAGGCCAAGCCCCTACCCCACCCCAGCACCTGCCATGTGGTAGGTGTACCATGGATAAATGATGGATGGGTAAAGAATGAGCAGGCAAATGGGAGGATAGGTGGGTGCTTAGAGAGATCAAAGGGCAATGAATGAGTAAGTAAGGGATCTTAGGTGCTAGGGAAGATAGAAGGGCCTGGAAGGTGGTGGGTGTGGAATTGAGTTGGGGGACAGACAGGTGTGGCTGCAGGTAGATGAAGGAACGGATGGGGTGGCTCTGTGGGAGGATGGATGAGGTTGAATAGGCAAGAGTCCTGGCAGGTAGAGCAAGGGTGCAGAGGACTGGCTGAGGCAGGGCAGGTGGATTTGAAAGGAGAGAGTGGGAGACAAAGTAAGACTGGCACCCAATTCTCAGCCCCACTGCAGGATCTCTTGGGGGAACCAGAGAGAAACCAAGGTTTTGTTCCCTAAAATAAATGGTGGGCCCATGCAGTCCCACAGCCCCAGAGACCCTGTGAACTGACAGCATGCTGTAGACATGGGCCTTGCTCAGACTCCTCAGCCCAAGCAAGGAAAGAGCCCCAGGCACAAACACAAAAGGCCTGCAGCAGCCTGTTGTTGCCACTGCCAAAGACACAGCACAAGTGTTAAGATGCACCTGGGGTGGTGGGTACCACTGCCACTGAGAGTCACAGTTAGGGTCCCGCCTGCCAGGGGCTAGGACAGGGGGGCCTGAGGAAGTGAGCCCTTCTTCCCGCCACTGCCCCTCACTGTTCTGAGGCCCAAAGGCAGGAAGGGAGGGGGCTCTGTCCTGTGTGTGAGAGAGAACGTGGCTGCCTTTCCTCCCAGGGGCAGGCCTGGGTGGGGTTGGTCTGGCAGTGTCTAAGTGCCCAGACTATCCTTACTGCCATTCTCTGCCTGCTGGAGCTTCAGTGGCCAGGCAGGGCCTCCAGCGGCTGGGGTCCATCTTCCCCTTCCCCTGAAGCAGGGGCAGCAGCCCAAGGAAGGTAGCCATGGCCCCTGGGCCTGGCCCTGCCCTGCCTGGTCTCCCACTCCACATGTCCCTCTGTTTGGCCTGTGCTCTTCTGCCCTCTGGTGGTTCAGGAATGCTAACGCACAGGAGACAGGATAGGACCAATGGAGGCTTTCTCTGCAACTGGAGAGTGTGTGTGTGTGTGTGTGTGTGTGTGCGCGCGCGCGCGTGCGTGCATGTGTGTGTGTGTGTGTGTGTGTGTGTGTGTGTGCGCACGCGCGCACGAGCACATTCACACTTCACTTGGCCACAAAGATTAGAGATGGAGGAAAACTCTGAACGATCCAAAGCAGCTCCTCAGATGGAAGGGGTTATTATTATAATTACTATGATTATTGTTATCAAGATTATCATGCTTGCCTGGAAAGTCTTGTACAAAGCAGGCTTATTTTGTGTCAGCTTGTTGTTTGTGTCTGAGGCGCTTCATCTTTGCTCATAATAACTAACATTTGCAGGGCTCTTTCATGTTGCAAAGTCGTGTCACATCCTCAGCCCATTTCATCGGCACAAAAAGCCCTGTGCACGGGGAGCTGTGAGAGCAGAGGCTCCGACTGGGTAAGTGGTCTGTTCAAGGCCACCAGCTAGGCAGGTGCAGAGCAGGATTTGAACCTGGGTCACTCGATTGAAGACCCCTCTTGGTTCCCCCACCATCCCCTTTCCATCTTGTCTCTTGAGAGGAAGACAGTCCATTGCGGTTCTCCAGGTCCAGCCTCTGCCACCTGCGTTCGTGGAAAAGTCCCTATGGCTCTGAAGAGAAGGGAAAGGTTTTGAAGGCCCAGGTGTTAAAAGGGCAATTCTCCTTCCTAGTTCCAGACAATGAATGTGTTTGGTCACTTCCAAGCCCCACAGTATCTGGCATGGGAGTGCCAGCTTCTCCTGGTGGCCACTCCCACCTCGGGGTATAGCACAATACAGATAGGCATCAGCCACATCTCTGAGATGCCAGGGCAGAAGACATTATGACAGGTGGGAGCCAGGAAGGGTGGGGGGGGCAAGGTCCTTTCTTGCCAATGCCCCTTCTCCCAGGAAGGGTTCTGGCTCCAGGGCCCAGCTGGCTGACTGGAGACAGCTCTTTGGAGCAGCGCCCCTCACTGCTGGATGCCTGTGGGCTGTCCCCCCAGCTGTCACCTGGATCTCAGTTCTGCTTCCCACACACACTCATGATCTGCCCCCAGCAGCACGTTCTCGTGGCAGGAAGCCCCCGGCCTGTGTAGCATGGAGAGACCCACTGTGTGCCACCAGTCCAGGGGATCTCTACCCCACCACCACCCTGGGCACTCACTGCCCCTCAGCAATGGCCCAAGGCAGCCAGTTTCTGGAGGGGCACCCTGTACCAAACTCCCTTCTCCTCCACACACTGGGCCTGGCTCCACCCGCCCCTTCCTCTCCCTACCCACCACTTTGCCCAGATGCTCACAGAGAGAGTATACAGCTGTGTACAAGGAGTTCTCCAGAGTCCTGAGGTCCCCAAAAATGCCTCACCTCCACCCAAGCAATGTTAGGCCATTTATACGTCCACATTATGAGTAAGATATCATTTAACTGGAAAAGTTACACTGGTCATAATGAAAAAGAATGCCAGTGCTGTTAATAACTAACATCCATGTGGTAAAAAGAATCCTGCAATAGACCTTGCAAAGTCACAACTGCTCCCAGCCTCCTAATCCCAAACCCACAAACATGCCGTCTTCCTGCTGTTGACATCCAGGCGCGCACAGTCCCAGCTATGCCCAGAGAAGAGTCCCATCCTCCCCACGCCCCGTCATCATGAGGATGGGCAGGTGCCTCTTCGCCTCTGTGGCCCCCAGCAGCTCAGATGTCCACTTGGCAGGCACCGGCACAGCTGCCACCCATGCCAAGCGCTCTGCGTGCTCGCACGGCAGCCCTGCGAAGGAAATAAGGATGCTGTCCCCAGTTCTCAGCGAGGACAATGAGCCCCAGAAAGGTTAGGTCTTTGCTCACACTGGGAGCGAGACTGGAGGTCAGGTCTGGGTGACTCCCGAGTGTGTGGTCAGAAGTCCCCAGAAGGCTTCATGGAGCAGGACTTGGATGCCCCAGGAGGGAACAGCCAGAGGAGGCCATCAGAGACTCCTCAGAGGTTGCAGGGTGGCCTGAGAGCTGGACAGTCCCCGCAGGAGAGGACAGCAGGGTGGGTTCTCAGTACCCGCCAGACCCACCCCACCCAGGGTCACACATGGAAGCAGTATGGTCATGTTCTGTCTCCCACAGAAGAGAGCCCCTCCCTTCCCCTCTGCAGCTGCGCCTTGGGACAGTGGGGGGCAGAGGGGCCCACTCCCTCATTCCCTGGGCAGACATGCATGTCCATGAACTCCCTTCAGGACTATCTACTGAGTCCCACCAAACTCCCTAGTGTCCATCACATGGCCCACGCCCACAACACGTCCAGTGGTGTGTCAGTCCTATGGGAGAGACTAAGAGGCCACTCACACGGGAACTGCAGAGCTTAGGCATAGCACTCAGGTGTGGTCCAGACAGCACGAGAGGAGGGACGCAGATGCCAGAAGAGCTGTGTGGCTGCGCGTGAGGGCATCTTGCTGGAGGTAGGCTGGCATTAGCCTTGGAGACCAGGAGGTGCAATAGTCGGGATTATTTGGGGTGCAAGTGCAAAAGTAAACCAACCAAATAAACAGCATATCCTCGACTAGATTTTTTAAGTCAGGGGAGTGATTGATTCATCCAGAAAGCCCAGACATACATGTGGCCACAGGCATAGGTGGATCGGCACCAACACGTCGTCATTCATGACTGTCGTCTCCCTCTCGGCTCAGCTTTCCTCAGTGGTGTTCCCACACGCAGGTGGGCGCTCCTTTGAGAATTTCTTTTTAACAGTTCCTACAAATGTCCTCAGGCTGGTTGGAGTGGTGGGACTGGCTTTAGTCTAATTCAACAAATATGTATTATTTGTCCACCCCAAACTGTCCACAGGTCAGAAAGATTGGCCAGGCCAGGAGTATGTGGTCCCCAGAGTCAGGGGACAGAGTCGTCCCTACCCAGACCACTCAGACCCTTTTCCTTCAGGGAAGCAGGGGCTCTGCTTCCAGAAAAGAGGGTGTGGCAGCCTCATAGGCCAAGTGGGCAGCGACCAGCAGAGACGGACTGGCAGAGGGGAGATCAGGCCTTGGTGGACACCCAGATGCTGACCCCTGCCGCGTCTCCTGCAGTCCCGCCTGGTGGGAGCATGCAGTGGGCTTTCTAGAAGCGGGCTTTGTCTTGGTCTGCTCAGGATGCTATAACAGACAGCCATGGACTGGGCATATTAAACAACAGAATCTTACTTCTCACAGTTCTGAGGGCTGGGAGTCCAGTATCAAGGTGCCAGCAGAGTCTCTGTCTGGTGAGGGCCTGTTTCCTGGTTCACAGACAGCTGTCTCTTTGCTGTGTCCTCACGTGGGGCAGGGGTGAGGACACCCCTTACAAGGGCACAAATCCCATTCGTGAGGGCTCTACCCTCATGACCTAGTCACCTCCCAAAGGCCCCACCTCTTGAAACCATCACCCGGGACTAGGATTTCAACATGGGAACTTGGAGGACTGGGAACATGCAGGCCACAGCACCTGTGGAGCCTGCCCCAAGAACATGCATGAGTTCCACATATTGCCTAGACAGCCGGCCTGATCCGACCAGCAAGAGGTGTCACTGCCACTGGCTGGAGCAGAGAAAGGCTCTGGAACACCCTGGAGGAGCCTAGCTGGGAAGGCCAGGCTCAGTGTGAGCCCATCACCCAGGACAAATGACGAGGACCTCCTCTGGCTCCGTTAATTGCTTGTCATGCTTGGCACCCACAGGGCTAGCCTGGCATCCTCCACAGGCCTCCAGGGCATACTGGCAAAGATCCCTCAACCTACCCTGAGCCTGGCCTTTCCTTCTTACCCATCTCCCTCCCCTCTGCTCAGGGGTCTGGGCGGGGCGCTCGTGCCTCAGGTGACTAGGCCCTGACTGAGGGAAGCTGGGGCCGTGCCCAATTTAAAAAACCAAAGATCCTTCATCCTACAAGCTTTGCTGAGCACCAGCTCTGTACAAAGCACTGTGAGACCAGAGGAACCATGAGAAGTCAGGAAACCAACCCTGCCCTGAGGATTGGGCACACTAGCCATCTGTGACCTGGGATGGCGGCCAGGCAAGCCAGAGAAGACTACCTGAAGAGGTGAAATTTGAGACAGGGAGAGCCAGGCAGAGGTGTTTGCACAGATGGAACCCCTGAGGAGGGATTTCCAGTCTATTTGGGGAACAGAAAGAAAGGCTGCGTGGCTGGGCCCCTATGGGAGGGACAAGTGCTACGACCTGAGCAGAGAGGCAGGTAGGGGCTTTGTGGACCACGGCAAAGCACATTTGGAATTTAGTAATGATGAGAAGCTATTCAAAGAGCTTGACCAAAGAGTTACTGCATCCATTCAGATTAGGTTTGACTGTGAATACTGAGACCCTGAAAATAGTGGCTTAAATAAAACAGAAATTTATTTTTAAATGCTTAAAAAAATAAAACCACTTAAAATAGTGTTCACATTATTCCAGATGGTATGGAGTTTCCACAAGGTTTTCAAGGACCCAGGCTGCTTTTAGATCACTGTGTCACTCTCCCTAGGGTGAAGACCTTATCTTTTTTCATGACTAAGTTGGCTGCTAGAGCCCCAGCCCATCCAAGTTCTAGGCATTAGGAGGGAGGAAGTGAGGGAAAAGGGGGTGCCCCTGTTGGGGGGGTGTCCTGGGGATTTAGCCCAAGAGCATTCTACCCTAGCCCTTTTTATTTTGAAATTTTTATTTTCAAAATATTTTATTTGACCCTAAGTAGGCCTTAGGGTCATGCTAAGTTGCTGAAGCTGGCCTACAACCTGTGATCCTCCTATCTTAGCCTCCCAAGTACTAGGACTACAGGCATGTGCCACCACTCCCCTGTTCTTTAAAGGGACATTTCCAAAGACCTCTGCACACTTCAGTTACCTCTCAGTATGCATAATGTCATGTGGTCACACCTAACTGCAAGCAAAATCAGGGAATGCAGTCTTTTAGTTGGATGCCATCGTGCCCATAAAAATCCCAGTGTTCTTTTTCTAAAGGAGAAGGAGAGACTTGATGTTAGGAAACTAATGGTCTGCTGCTGTGTGGTGCGCAGACTTGAGAGCGCGAGACTGAGGCAACGGGACAGGTTGGGAGGAAGTAGCAAAATCGGGATGAGCAGAGCCTCAGGTCTTGGGTTGCAACTGTTGGGACGATGGTGATGCCATATGACACTGAGCCTAGGAAGACAAGGAGGGAACTGGAAAGGTGGCCGGGAGCAGGGGGGGTGGCCGGCACTGGACACCTCCTGTCCCCACACACCTCTGGAGGAGGCGAAGCCTGTCCCCAGCGGGGACAGGCTCCACCCGGGCTATTCAGTGGAAAGCCCTGAGAAATCACCTTGTCTGGCATACCCTAGCCAGGGAGCACATCCCACCTCAACAGGGTCACAAACTTCCAGGTCAGACCTGGAGTGACAAATGTGGGAGGATGAAGAGACCTGGTGGGGGACCCAGGGCTCCTACATCACCTCCAGACTGCCCTACACAGCCCTGATGCGAGGGACGGTTTGGCCGGTGCTCAGACTGCAGCAGGACCCTCTGACCCAGCGGTCTGGCCTCGCTGCCCCTTGCCCTGGAGCCCTGACCCATGCTGGCTTGCTCACTGCGGGGATCTGGCAAAAACCGTGAAGGTGGGACCCAAAGGTGGAAGTGCGGCGGACTCTAGCCAGGCCCACCATCCGCGATCCACAGGTGGGGAGACACAGGCCTGGAAAGTCCTAGGATGGCCCGAGGTCAGCCAGGCACTGGGGGCAGGAGCAGGCCCGGGTCCCTGACTCAGCCCCGCCGCTCCATTTTTAGGCGCCGGTGGAGGCACCACCCCTGCTCGCCCCCTCGCTCCTCCCTGAGTCATCGCTGCTTGCGGGGGAGCCCAGAGCCCAGGCCCCAGGGCCAGCTTTTCAGGTCACTGCGCCAGGGGAGGCGCCCAGCTCAGGCCTGTCCCTGGGAGTCCAGGCTTCCTTGGCAGGCAACCCTCCCTGTCAGGTGAGAGTGGCTCGGGAATCCAAAGGCCCAGGCTTTGGGACACGGTCCCCAAGGAGCGGCATCTGGATTAGCATCATGGGCATGGCCTTCACGCCTCCCCACCAATGGTGGCCTCCTTCCCAGGGCAGGCAGGGGGGAGGGGCACAGCTGCCAGAACTTTCCCACCAACCTTCTGCAGTGGACAGGCCCTGACACCCAAATAACTGCTTAGCTAGAGAGGTCCTTTCTGGAAGTCTCCAGGAAGGCACTGGTCCCACAGACCATTTTTTACAGAATCTTTTGTTGACCACAAACCTTCCAGGTGCCCACCTCCTGTCCTTTGTTTCTCCCTCCCCAAAGGACACCTACGGAGTTTCAGCACCTCCCACTCACTTCCTGAGCCACCTGCCGTAGGCTGGGTGTCTGTCTCTCCTCTGGTTTCATGGGAGGGTTGGGGTTGAAAGAGCTCATGAGGCGAAATCATCTAGTAATCACGATGCACCCGTGAAGAGAGTATCCCAACTCTGCAGGGCCCATGAGGTCAGGGATGGCAGGCCCATTGCACCCCACTCCAGCCCAGCAGGGGCTCAGCCTCACTGTGAGCTCCAGGACGTGCAGAGTCCACGTCCACGGAGTGCAGGCACTGACTACTCAGGCCAGGTGGAATGGGACCCACTGCAGCCCTGCATCCACCCACCCACCCTGGATCTGCCTCCAGTGCTGTGCGTCTTGTCCACATGGGATTTTTCAAATGGGGCCACTTAAGAGGTTATGTCCAGTCACTGGTATCACTGAGACCTGGGCCCCCCAACCTATGGAAAAGCCTCTGAGACTGCAGCCACTAGAAAGAAACAAGAAAGTGTTACGGTGCTCAGGTCCCTGAGGCTGGGTCCCTCGCCCTCTCTGTGACCCCTCAGATGAGTTTCTGCCACTTGCACACACAATGGCTCTAACTACCACCAGTGACTGCTGTGTTCGCTATAGCCACAGCAACGCCATGCAACAAGGCTCCCCTAAACTCAGTCACTTACCTCAGCTGAGGGTCAGAGACCCAGGGCAGAGCCAGGCGAGGTGGCACACACCTGCAATCCCAGTACTTGGGAGGCTGAGACAGGAGGATTTCAGGTTCAAGGTCAGTCTCAGCAACTTAGTTTCAACCCTGTTTCAAAATAAAAGGGGCTGGGGTTATAGTTCAGGGATAGAATGCCCCCATTTTCAATCCCCAGTACCAGAAAGAAAAGAGAGAGAAAAAGAGAAAGGAATCCAGGGTGGGCTCAGCTGTGTACTGAGCATCCAAGTCCTCTTCCTGGAAGGAAGGAGAACCCAGGATATATTCATGGTGTTATGGTTTGGATTTTAAATGTCCCCCCAAAGCTTGTTTGTTAAAGGCTTGGTCCCCAGCTAATGGCACTGCTGGAAGATGGTGCAGTCTTTAGGAGGTGGGACCTAATGGAGGGAAGTGAGATAGCTAGGAGTCTGCCCTTGAAGAGAGTACTGGGACCCTCGTTCCTACCCCTCCCCGCTGCCTGGCCACCGTGAGGTGAGCAGCTTTGCGCCACCATGTACTCCCCAACATGATGTTCTGCCTCACCACAGGCCCAAAGTGATGGGGCCAAGTGACCATGGATTGAAACCTTTCATACTGTGAGACAAAATAAATCCTTCCTCCTTTCAAATTATCTCAGGTATTGTGTCACAGTGCTGGAAAGCTGACTCATACACATGGTGATGGTAGAGGCCCAGGGGGACCAGCAGGCCGATAGCCACAAAGCCAGGAAGCAGGAGGTGCTGCAGACATACAAGGCAGAGTGTGTGGATGAGGAGTATGCAGAATCAGCCCCTTCATGCAGCCCCCATGGCTCCCTCACTAGGTGGCTGTGAAGTTCTAAGGATGTAGTGTGTGTGCACAAAAGTCCTCCATAACTGTTAAGTGCATGTGCAAGGTGGTGGTGATGGCGCCGTCCTGACTTCTCCAAGAGTCTTCTGAATCCTCAGAGACCACTGCATCCTGGTTTGGATGTTAGGCATAGTAGAGTGTAGTCTTATAAAATGGGTGACCCCTGTGGCATCCTAGACAAGGGGAAGAGGAAGAAACCTGTATATTATGCAGTACTTTCCTGCACTTCCGATGGAGTCTAAGCCTACACAAAGGTGTGTGCCTTCGGCAAACTTAACTACACCCCCTCAACAAGGACGAGGGAAGGAAGCAGAGCAGGCGAGAGCTCATTGTCCCTTCCTGCTTAACCAGGCCTGGGCTTCCCTGGGTAGCCACAGGTCATGCACATAAATAATATAGTTAAGTTTTAGTTTAAGAGTCTATGCCCTTGAGATTTAAGCCCCACCTTCACTAACTTGACAACGGCTCCTCCTCTCCCCCACCACTAAGGTACACCTCCCCTGGAGCCTCTCAGACAGCCAGAATCCTCCAATAAACAGAGCACTCACTCCCAGATATAGCACAGTTCCAGGATCTTTGCTTCACACTGGGTAAGAAATAAATAAAAGCCGGGCGTGGTGGCACATGCTCGTAATCCCAGTACTTGGGAGGCTGAGACAGGAGGATCGCAGGTTTGAAGCCAGCCTTGACAACTTAGCAAGGCCTTCCGCAACTTAGTGAGACCCCATTTCTAAATAAGAAATAAAATCAGGCTGTGGATGTAACTTGGATGTAGAATGTCTCTGGGTTCAATCCCCAATACCAAAAAAAATAAATAAATAAAATTACAACTCCAGCCAAGAATGATTTTTAAGTTTCTCACCCCTAAATAAATGCTGTGCAAAACCCCAGTTTTCAAAGCAGAGGAGAGCAGAGCTGATCTAGCTGAGTGGAAGGGTGGCGAGCAGGCCCCGCCCTCTCTCCCCACCTGCTCCACATGGTGTGACTTGCTGCTGCACGACCTGTGTGGGGCAGAAGACCCCAGAGGTGCATGTGTCCCCAGGTACACGGTGCTCAGAGTGGTCCATTGCTCCTGAGTGGCTGGGGCCGTATCATCCTGGTGCCCTTGGAGGGCAGTAGCATAAGCCCCACTCATAGTCCCAGCTGGGCCAGAGACCCACGGAGGCCTCAATGCACTGTGTCCTTCTCTCCTTGCAGGCCGACGCCAAGATGGTGTGTGACGTGGTGAGCCGTATGGAAGACACTGAGCCCTTCTCCGCAGAGCTGCTTTCCGCCATGATGCGACTCTGGGGCGACTCAGGGATTCAAGAGTGCTTCAACCGATCTCGGGAGTATCAGCTCAACGATTCTGCCAAATAGTGAGTGTCCGCAGGTGGAAGGGGTGGGGGCCGCAGGGTAAAGAGGCTTCTGGGCTGAGGTTGCACCTGGTCATCGTCAGGAAAGAACCAGAAGAGGCTTCTCTTCCTGGCCCCTTGATGAGGAAGAGGCAACCAAACAGGAAATGCCCAGGGCCAGACCTTGTCACCGCTTGTCCTGGCCAGTTCCAGGGTAGACTTTTTTCCCACAGATGAACCCCTAACCCTGTAAATACAAATCAAGAGTCATATAGGCAGAAAATAATGCAAACTCTGCCATTTTGTTTTAATTTACAGAAAATAATAAATGTTCAGGGCTGGGGGTGTAGCTCAGTGGTAGAGTGCTTGCTCGGCATGCATGTGCAGGGCCCTGGGTTCAATCTCCAGCGCGCATGCGCACACACACACACACACACACACACAAAATGAACTTTCCATTTCTCTAGCTTTAAAATTTAAAAAAGCTGGGTGCCATGGTGCACACCTGTAATCCCAGTACTTGGGAGGCTGAGACAGGAGGATCACAGATTCAAGGCCAGCCTCAGTAACTTAGCAAGACCCTCAGCAATTTAGTGAGATCCTGTTTCAAAATAAAAAATCAAAAGAGCTGGGGGTGTAGCTCAGAGGTAGGATGCACCCTGGGTTCAACCCACAGTGCCAAATAATAAAAAATAAAAATAAATTAAAAATAAGGAAGAAGCTGGGCGTGGTGGTGCACACTTGTAATCCCAGTACTTTGGGAGGTGGAGACCGGAGGATCCGGGTTCGCGGCCAGCCTCAGCTCTCTCGCTCTCACTCTCCCTGTCTCTCTCTCTCTCTCTCTCTCTCTCTCTCTCTCTCTCTCTCTCTCTTTCTCCTTATTGAGGCCCTCCGCAACTTCGTGAGACCCGGTTTCAAAATAAAGTATAAAAAATAGGGCCGGGGGCGTAGCGCGGAGGTAGAATGCCCCTGCGTTCAATCCCCGGTACCGCAAAAAAAAAAAAAAGGAAGAAGTATCTCCATTCAATAAATAGAATAAATAACCAAATATATCCTATAAAATGTATTATGACTAATGAGGAGGAGGAAGGGAGAGAGGAGGGAAGTAAAAAGGAGGGAAGGAGAGAGAGAGAGAAGAGAAGAGAAGAGAAGAGAAGAGAAGAGAAGAGAAGAAGAAGTAGAGAAGTGGGAGGTGGTAAAACCAGGGCAGGTTTGAAGAGGTAGAGAGAGGAAAGGTCACAGGCCTACCCACTGAGCCCTGTCACTCTAGAGATGTGCTCACTGGTTATGTGTCCCTGGCCTCTAGATGGAAAGCTCCGGAGCCCTGCGGTGGATGTGTCTTTGGTCTGGGAGATGTTGGGTATGCAGGAAACCCCACTTTTGCAATCTGGTGCCCAGGCTTCTAGTGGGAGTTGGCAGCAAGGAGCCCCTGGGCTGTAACCCACTGTCTGAGGACACGTGTGCTCTCACCTGATCAGATTCAGCTTCTCAGCTGGGGCCATTTTGCCCCCGGGGAACACTCAGCAATGTCTGGAAGCATGTTTTGATTGTCATCACTAGGGTGGTGCTCCTGGCATCCAGTGAGCAGGGCAATGCACAAGACAGCCTCCCAACGAAGAACTATCAGGCCCAAAATATCAATAGTGCTGAGATTAAGAAACCCTGACCTAAGCTAGAGATGGTCTTGCACGTCTGTAATCCCAGTACTTGGGAGGCTGAGACAGGAGGATCACAGATTCGAGGCCAGCCTCAGTAACTTAGTGTGACCCTGTTTTGAAATAAAAATAATAAAAAGGTCTGAGAGTGTAGCTTGGAGGTAGAATGCCCCTGGGTTCAACCCCTGGTGAGAGAGAGCGAGATGGAACAGGCAGGCTGGGCCAGTGAACGGTGCTCACTAATGGACATTTGGCTGTGATGGCAGCTAATGATCTAAAGGCTCAAGTAAGGCCAGAGTGTCTTCCCATTTCTGCATACCTAGATTGTTCACACAACACATTTCTAAATCTTGTGAATCCCAGATGGTGGACACACAGGCCCTGGACCCTGATGAGTCTGCAGGGACACCTTGGTGGACAGGGATAAGAGCTCCCTGGACACACTCAAGTAAGACCCAGAGCCAGGCCTTCCTAGCCCAAGGCAGGGCAGGAGAGAATGCCTTCCAGCCAGCTCCCCTCAGGACTACCTGGGCGCCCTCAGGACCAGAAAAGCCCTCCTTCCTTCTTGGCCTTCCTGCCCTATGCCAGGCCCAAGTCCAGGGCCTCTTCACCACTGCCAGCAGGACCCTCAGGGACAGCTGGACCTGGTATATCTTCTAGTGGCTTATCAAATCATGCTCTTCGCTTAAATTTTAACCCATTTCATTAATTATAACGTGAATCCAGGAACTGAATGTAACTCATTGGTAGAGTGCTTGCCTAGCATGCTTTGAACACTGGGTTGGATTCCCAGCACCCCCAAAGTCAAATTAAAATTTTTTTTTTTGCGGTACCGGGGATTGAACGCTGGGGCATTCTACTTCCGCGCTACACCCCCGGCCCTATTTTTTTTCTACTTTATTTTTGAAACCGGGTCTCACGAAGTTGCAGAGTGCCTCACTAGGGAGAGAGAGAGAGAGAGAGAGAGAGAGAGAGAGAGCCCGCGCGCGCGCATGCGCGCTGAGGTTGGCCGCGAACCCGGATCCTCCGGTCTCCGCCTCCCAAAGTACTGGGATTACAAGCGTGCGCCACCACGCCCAACTTCAAATTAAATTTAAAAAGTTGCAGAAAATTAATTAATTGCCAAAATATTTATTAAACAATAAGGATATAAAATGAGAAGTAATCACCCCTCCCCATTCCTGCCCCTCCCACTTTTAGCTGTTTCCATTTCCTTGTCCCAGCGGTGTCCAGAAAACTTGATTCTCCAACTTTAAATAGTATTTCCTGACACCCCCCCCCACTGTGAAATCTGACAAATTCAGCTCACCTTCCTTCCTTCCACCTCTCTCTACCTCCACCTCCAGTTTTTTGCTAGTTAGAGAATTATTTTTAGTTTTTCCGGTGGTTACCCTTATAACTTTATATATAATAAGAAATTCGAGTCAGTGTTTGTCAACTCCCCACCAAGTAAGCTGAGGAAATTCACCTCTATCTCTCTCTCTCTCTCTCTCTCTCTCTCTCTCTCCTAAATTTTCCACTGGCAAGATTATAGCATTGACATTCTCCGGGTTGCCTCTGCTGTGCTTCCTCTCTGGAAAAGTCTCCCAGCAGGAAGCACACAGCGTGTCAGGGTCAAAAGGACCTTAAACACCTTTTGGTTCAGGGTTGTGTTGTTTTAGCAGTTAAATCTCATCTCTGACAAAATCTTGGGCCCAATATATAAAACAAAGCAAATTTGTTGTAATAGAGAGGAGAAAGAGGCCCCATAGGGCTGTCACATTGCACAATTCCAGGGATTCATTGATGTCCTAAAACCCCAGTCACCATGTACCCGGAGCCCTGGTCTGGTGTCTCCAGGCTCTCTTAGTGTAGCCTGGGCCTCTGTGAACATGGCTGCCTCTCCCCTCTGAATAATACTCTGAGACGGTCCCAGAAACCCGGAAATCCTGCGCAAATCCAACCAGGGATAAAGCTCTGTGGCTTGGTCGACTTTGGCATTCCCCAAGCTAGTTGAAGTGTCCCACTTGCTGCGGACACTTCCTCCCCTCTCGTTCTCCCCTAACCTGCCTCACTGACCCACGAAGCCTCTCAGAGCCAGGCCTCCTCTGCTTCTGTGCTCAGCCTCCTCCAGTAGCACCTTTCACCCCCATCCCGCCTCAGTCTCCTCTCTGGACCCCTCATTCCTGCCCATCTCTCTCAGAGACCCGAGCTCCTACCTCGAGCCAGTTCCTGCCAAGGCCTGGGTGCCGGGGCGACCATCTCCAGAGCCACATGATACTAAATTCCCCATATACCTGGACAGCTCTCAAATGGACATCACCAGGTCAGCCCTCCCTCCCAACTTCTGCCACCTCGCGTCTGTGTGGGCATCTAAATGCACCTCAAATTAAAGTGCTAAGGGCATTCCTGGTTCCTACCCTCCCCAAGGCTGCCCTGCCTCCTCTTCCCTCCCTCTGACCGCGTCTCCACTCTGCTCTATGGGGCATCTTTAACAAGGTTCTTCCTCTCATATCCCACATCGAGATACACACAGAATTCATCTGGCCACTTCTCACCCCCTCCACAGCCACCGCCACGCTGTGAGCCACCATCGTCTCTCACCTGGATGACAGCAATGCTCCCCCTCCCTGGCAGCCTCCTGCTCCACCCCCACCATCCCACCCATCCCCACAGCAGCCTTCCTGGGGTCCCCTCTCACTCAGGGTGGAAGCCCAAGCCCTCACCTTGAGGGCCTCCATGCTGTGCCCCACCCCACCACCTGTGCTTCCTGCCTCACCACTCCCAGCATGCATCTGGGCTCCTCCACTCCTCCACTCCAGGTGTGGGCCTCTGTGCCCACTGGTCCCTCTGCTGGGCTACTTGAGGCTCACTCCCTCACTTCCCTCGGTCTACACTGTTCGAGAAGCCTTCCCCAACCACCCGCAGGCCACCTGCACAGCAGGCGCACAGTTAATGGCTCCCCCAACCCACAGCCCTCACCCCGCCCTCCCATGGCCATCTCCATGCAGGAGAGACGGGCCAGCTGAGACAGGAGGGCAGGACCAGGGGCTCCCGGGGCCTGCTGTCCAGCTGGAGATGACTGCAGGGTCATTGAGACTAGCACAGCTGGGAAGCAAAGGCCACGGGAGCTGGGGCCGTGGAGGGGCAGGACAGAGGAGTCAAGAGGACTCAGGCCTGGGCTGGGAGCAGAGCCTGGCCAGCTCGCAGGTCTGCTCAGCAGTGTCAGCTTCCTCCCCAGCCCCGGCCCCATGTCCCTTCCACAGTTCCAGAGAGGAGATACCTGGGAGAACCCTGATTCCAAAGACCTGGGTCCCAGGGAGGCCTCACCACTGTCTGGCCATGAGGACCCTGAGACACCCCCCTTCCCAATGGGAAGAGACACATTTGATAAAGGTAAAGGATAAAGAAGTATGGAAGGACAGGCAGATGCTGGGGTGGGAGAAGGGGGTTTCTTAAACCACCACTGAGCACTAAGAATGAAGATTCCAGAGCCAGGTGTCTGAGCCAAGCCCTGTGAACCTGTGATGAGCCCCTTTCTACTCTATAAAACAGTACATTTGACTCCGTAAAATTAATGATGGAACATGATAACATATAAAGAATAGAGTCTACCCTTTCGCCTTCCCCCCACCCCCCACTCTAGGGATTGAACCTAGGGCCTCATACATGCTAGGAAGCACCCTACCATTGAGCCACATCCCCAGCCTCTTTTTTTCCCATTTTTATTTAAGGCAAGGTCTCTCTAAGTTGCCCAGGCTGGCCTCAAACTTGCAGTAGCTGGGACTACAGGTGTGTGCCACCATGCCCAGCAGCATTTTTTTTTTTAGTACTGAGAATTAAACCCAGGGGAATTCTACCTCCAGGCTACACCCGCAGCCCTATTTTATTTTTTATTTTGAAACAGGGTCTCACTAAGTTGCAGAGGGCCTTATTAGATTGCTGAATCTGGCCACGAACTATTATTTTTTAAGTCAAGAAATGATAAGACGTAGTCGAGTGTGGTGGCACATGCCTGGTACAGGAGGATCATAGGTATGAGGTCAGCCTCAGCAACTTAGCAAGGTCCTCTGCAAGTTAGTGAGACCCTGTTTCAAAATAAAAAATAAAATAGGACTAGGGCTATAGCTCAGAGGTAGAATGCCCCTGAGTTCAGTCCCCAGAACAAGGAAGGAAGGGAGGGAGGGAGGGAGGGAGGGAGGGAAGGAGGGAGGGAGGAAGGAAGGAAGGAAGGAAGGAAGGAAGGAAGGAAGGAAGGAAGGAAGGAAGGAAGGAAGGAATTATAAACATGGTAGCCCCACTTACAAGTCTTGTCAGTGTGCCTAGAGCTTTGGGCAACCCCTCTGGGTCTGAATCAGAAGCTCTTTGAAACTATGAGGCCACGACCATACATACCTTCTTCCTTGGTTGTTCCCACACCCCGACTGGCCCCCACGGCCACCTGCGAGGGGCCCTGGCTGACGCTGGGCTCTGAAGGTGCATGGCCTGGCGAGCCCAGAGCGATACCCAGGTGCTTGGTCCATGGTCCCTTGTTTGTTGCCGTCCTCAGCTACCTAGACAGCCTGGATCGGATTGGGGCCGGCGACTACCAGCCCACCGAGCAGGACATCCTCCGAACCAGGGTCAAAACCACCGGCATCGTAGAAACCCACTTCACATTCAAGAACCTCCACTTCAGGTGAGGCCCAGGGAGACAGCCAGGCCCTGGCGAGGGTGGCAGGGCAGTGGGAGAGGCCCGGTCTCTCAGCCTCCTCTCATCTGGTGCTATCAGAGAGCTCCCCGCCCCGGGAGGCTTTCATGTTGGGACAGGCAGTTAGATACCAGGAGGAGCCTGTCTGTATGGTCATTTTCTGCCAAGTTCAAGGGCAGGGGTGAGCAGGAGGGCTTCCTAGGAGAGGGGTCCTGGAGTGGAGCTGTAAGAAAGGGAGGATTTGGATGGAAAAGGAGGGAAGCCTGCCCCTGAGGTGACTTCTGGAGAGGAGAAGGTGGCTTATCCAGGCAGCCAGGTGGTGGGGAACAGGATGAGTAAGCCCAAGGGATATCTGTGAGACCCCCAAGAACCAACATAACATCAGAGATGGCAAGGACTTAAAGAGCAGCTGACCCCCTCTCCCAGGACAAATGGGGAAGCTGAGGCCCAAGAGGAGCAAGTTTTCACCAGGCGCAGAACACAGCTGGGACCCAGGGGCCCAAGGCTGGATTTCTCAAGCCCTGGAGGGTTAGGTCCCACTAGGATAACCTCCATGCACTGAGGCCTGGCAGCCCCTGCCCCACCCTGCCTTCCAGGTATGGTTTCTGGGTGTCAGATGGAGCAGGGAGAGACCAGGAGGGAAGGGGGGACAGGGATTTCAGGAAGTGGACAAGTATAAGGTCCTCTTTCCTGGCCCTCTGCTGCCTAAGCTCTGTATCCAGACTCCTAGGCCCACGGGCAATCTGTCTGCAGGGCTGTAGGAACTGTGCTGGTCTCCCACCGACTTGAGCATGCAACAAGGGGCCCAGTGGCCCCCGGTCTCCCCAGTCTCTCCTGCTCACCCATGCAGGTATAGGATGGAGGCCTCAGCTCAGCCCTGCCCCATGGTCATGGTTCTGGAGGGGCCACAGAGCCCATTGGCCATCTTCCCTATTTTTCATTGGGGAGGCAGGGTCTACTGGAGGGGAGATGAGACCCAGACCCATTTCCTTTCTCCACACCCACCTAGATCTGCAGTTGCTGTCTTCTGTCTGGAGAGACAGGGTTCCTGTCCCTGCAAGGGCTGGGCCTGCCTGCTCTGCAGCTGTGTGCCAACAGGTTTCCCAGGCCCAGGAAGCTGCAGGGCTCCTCACTCAGGAGTTAGAGTGTGACACTGACCTCTGACTTCCAAGACTCGCTGCCTGCAGTGTCCTCCCACACCTCAGGCACTGAGTGACGGAGTCTGAAGGGGACAGGGCGGGCACCAATCTGCTGGGGAGGGGCAGAGCAGAGGAGAAAGCACCGCTCTGTCTGCAGACTCTCAGCAGGAGATTGGGCACGGCCTTAGCCCACCTGCCTATGTCCCTCCTGGGCAGGTTTGGGATTTGCCCAGAGGGTATGTCACCATGAGAGGAGGACTCTCAGAGGCATTTCTTGTGGGCCAGCTGGGGTGCACTCCCTTAGTCAAATTCTCCAGATGCACAGACAAGACACTTCATGCGTGCACAGCCCAGTCCTGGGACCAGCTCCGGCACAGCGATGGCTGAGCCTAGCCTCGGGCTAGCAGCTGTCTGTCTGTCAGTGGGTCTGACAGCCCCGTCATCTGAGCACACTTGCAGCTGGATCATCAGGCAGCCCCCACCTGCCTGGACTTCACCGCCCACCAGCTCCCCTGTCTTCCCCGCAGGCTGTTTGACGTCGGGGGCCAGCGGTCTGAACGTAAGAAGTGGATCCACTGCTTCGAGGACGTCACGGCCATCATCTTCTGCGTCGCGCTCAGCGGCTATGACCAGGTGCTCCACGAAGATGAAACCACGGTGAGTGGCCCTGGGCCCAGTGGGCAGGGGCAGCACAGAGGGGCTGCCTGCCCAGCCTGAGGCAGAACTAAGAGCTGGCCCCAGGAACACTGCAGCTTTGGGGTCCTGCCAGCTGCGGTGGCTAACGCCCTACCGTGGACGGGCCATGCCGGCTCGCTCTCACTCCGTGTTGCCAGGACAGGTGCCTCGAGATGCTGATGCCTCAGAGGGAGCGTGGGCCTCCCGGCTCAGAGCCTGTGTGCAAGCTGATCACAAGCAGCTCAGCAGAATTTGGGTCTTGGGCAGTAAAATGTGTCTTCAGTGAACTCAGAGTGACAGAGGCCATCAGGCCAGAACAAAACAAAGCAAACTGTAAAAACACAAGGGATAGCCAAGCAAAAATGTCTATGCAACATCAATAGCCTCAGCTTTAAAAGCCCTTCCTTGGGCACTGGCCAGGGTGTTACAGAAAAGGGTGCGGGGCCTGCAGGCTGGGAAGGGCAGCGGGATGAGGCATGATGTGAGTGGCAGGTGTGGCTGTGGGCTCCGTCTTTGCGGGATGCCAGGCCAGGCTCCCGCCTCTGTTCCGTCTATACATCTATGCGTCGCAATTCAGCCTGGGACCTGCAGCTATGGACCAGCTGCAGAGGGGACAGTTGCCTGGAGAGAGGTGCAGCCTTAACCCTGGGCCTGGGCCTGGGCCTGCTACTCATTGCTCTGTTGCTGAATTTAGGCAGCACCTTCTCTGCCTCGGTTACTACCACCTGTGAAAAGGGGGATAGTAATAGTCTCTGCCTCGTCAGAGGCTACAGGAAATGGAATAATAATCCACACACAGTACTTGGAACCGTTTCTGGGACAGCAGCGCCAAGCTGGTGGTGATATTGTCACTCACTGGTGATAGCTCAGAGCTGCGTGGGTCCATCACACGGTCCCCAGTGGGCAGCAGTCCACAGGGCGTGGCCTGTTCACAGGGTGCTCCAGGGAGCAGGGCTCACAGGCTGTGGGTCCACACCCTGGCATCGGCCCTCCTCTCTGGAGCACATTCGGACCCTTCACCCTGAGCGAAGGTTGGCACCGAGGGTTTGAGGAGGGGTTGTCCTGCTGGGATTCAAGCAACGTCTGTCTTCCCTCTGGGTCCCAGTGTCCTCATCAGCCCCAGCTCCGCTGGGCCCACAGGGCTGTTGTGAAGATGGGGTAAGCTTTGGGGTGTGGGTATGGGGTACGGGACTATGGGTGGGGAGGAGCCGCTACCCTGAGGGGTTTACACAGAGTGATGGGGCTCTGGGCAGATGGGGGCTGAAGCCACACCAGCTGGGTGGGTAATCTGGACCCGAACCACATGCCGCCTTGCCCTGGGCTGGGTTTCAGCCAGTGTCATCCTCAGTGGCCTTGGTAGGCAGTAATGTTAAAGAGGGCTGCCTTTGCTGTGACCCTGGATGTGGGGCAGGGGCAGTTGTGCCCTGGGCCGCACTTGGACCCAGACTCAGTGATTATCCAAAGCCGGGACAGACCCCGGCAATGTGCGCCTCAGAGCAACTGCCCCAGCACATCTCTAACTGCTCCGTGGGTTGACCCTGTGTTATTAGAGCCACTGTTCGATGTCTCCTTGGCCAACCATGAGATCTAGCTTGGCTTGGCTCATCTTTTCTCCCAACCACACCTGGGAAGGGATGCTGCATCCAGCCATGAGTTCCAAAGAGAGTAAAGGAACTGGAGGCTGGAGAGTGTGAGGGTCCTCTCTGGGTACGGTCTCTCCCTTGGTCCTGCCCTGTCAGGCCTGCAGACAGCTCAGACCCAAGGCCCGGGCCTATCCGCCGTCATGGGGCTGGGGGCTCTTGCTAACCTCTGGAGCACAATATAGATGCAAAGGGATGCGGCGGGGGGGGGGGGGACTGCAGCCACAGGCGCCAAGCTCCCGGCCCTCGGGTCTTCAGGACATGTGGAGGCTGAGGATGGTGCCCAGCCAGCCTCCCCTATGAGCTTCTCACCAGCCCTTGGGGCTGAGCAGGGCCCACATCCTAGAGCACTTTCCCTCCAATTTCCTCTTCCTCTCCTCACTATTTCTCTTTCACCTCTTCCTCCCTCTCTACTGCTTCCCCAGAGAAGCAAAGGTATATGGTCAGGAATGGACTCACCCTGGGTCCTTCCCTCCCCAAGACTGGCCATTCCACAGCTGGGGAGGAGCCGCAGCCCTCCAGGGAATGGGGATCAGCTTTACAACCTGAAAGCGGCCCACAGAGGCAGCTCATTGCCATGATGGCAGCAAGAGCAAAGCTGTTGCTGTAGAAACATGCAGTCATCGGCATGTCTGGGGCAGCTCGGGTGTCAGATGGATCTGGTCCAGGGTCTAGCTCCGCCTGTCCACTGTGTAACCAGGGGCAACCACCCCAGCCTCCCAGGGCCTCCTCTGAATGCGGGCATGTTGGTAGATCGGCCTCTTGAGCGCCTGTGAGGACCCTAGGCTGAGAGCTGTGAGTGCCTGCACCGGGACCGCCACTCAGAAAGGACACTTGTGGCCCCTATGTCTAGATGCCATGGCCAGGGACAAGTTATAGAACATGGGTTCTCTGCCCAAGAGAAGCAGGACGTAGGCGCCAGTGACCCAGTCCTCAGTCCTCAGCATTCCTCCCTGGTCAGCCTGCACTTCCTCCCTGGCCTGGGGTGAAAGTCGGGGCTGCCAAGACAAAGGTGTCTGGAGGCAGCTCCTGGAGCAAGGCCAGGAGGACCCTGGGGCTAGTGGCTGCCACCCACCGGACCAGCCACCCTGCCCGCCACGCCCTGGCACCCCAAGGGCTCATCCTGTCCTCGTACCTGCTCTCAGCACTGCCCAGCCGGGCCACGGGCTGCCACAACCTCTCCACCACCACTACTGTCACCACCGCCTACAAGGGCCTTATCTTGACAAACCAAGGCCAAAACCATGAGCAGATTCTGAGGGACCCTCCGAGCCCGGCAGGTATGAAGCACCTCCCTCCAGTCGAAACCGTCATAAGCTAAGAGTTGAAAGCAGCAGGTTCTCAGGGCACCGCTGGGTGACTTTGCTGTGAACGCCAGCCCCGGCCCACTCCCTCACCCACATTCCTCACCCGCCTCCGCGAAGGTTCATCCTCCCATCCAGCCTTCCATCTCGAGCCACAGTCCCGTCCCGGCACCCTGGCTTCTGTGAGCCTGCCTGGGCCTCAGCATGAACTGGCCTGGACTCCCAGCTCCCAGACCAGTCGAACCAATTTTTCAGTATATTTCTCCCTCTTTGGCTCATGTTTGCCACTGGGATTTTATCTTCCTCTCGGTTGTAATCTGTTTTGCTGTGTTTCATCTTGGGGTTCTTCCAGCCCCTCTACTGAAAAACCAGCCCCAACAACCAGATCTCCCAGAACCTCTCCCACCCAGCCATGACCCAGCCAATCAGCCAAATCACTCAGCCAACAAAGGCCACAGCAAGATCACCCCCCGAGACGCTGTCCCCCTGGTGTCTGCTTCCAACTCTGGATTAATTCGAGGCTCTCCTACTCCTCGGTTAATGTTACTCAACTGAATGCGTGCACCCTCCCAACCTTGCTGGCGAAACCAAATGAGACCCCGGTAGAGAAGTCTGCATGACCTGCAGTTCCGTGTAGACGTGTTTGATGGTGGCTGCGGCCTGCCCTCTACGTGCATGGTGCATGTCCTCTGCAGGGCTGGAGTCTCTCCAGTGACCTCACAGTCCCACCCCAGGCCAGCTCCCTCCAGAGGGGGCAGCATTCCCCACCCGCCCGCCCGCTCTACCCCACCCTGCCTGCGTGTGGATGAAGCAGGGACACGTCCTGCTTGTCCCTGTGGACCCTCCCATCTCCATCCCTGGTGGCACATTCAGCCACATTGGTGGACCTTCCCTTTGCTTGTCCCGCTGTGTCGTGGCCGCGGTGGGTCAGGGCCCTGGACACTGCCCCTCGCCTCACCCACCTCTCCACTCTGTTACAGAACCGCATGCACGAGTCCCTGAAGCTTTTTGACAGCATCTGCAACAACAAATGGTTCACAGACACATCCATCATCCTGTTTCTTAACAAGAAAGACATATTTGAAGAGAAAATCAAGAAGTCCCCGCTGACCATCTGCTTTCCAGAATACACAGGTAAAGACTCCTCCTCGGATAGCAGGGGTCTGCACAGCCAGGGGCTGCCCAGGGAGCAGGATGCATGGGGCTCCACCATGCAGAACCCAGTCCAAAATGGCCACCCACCCCCAAGCATGCTGCAGTGCGCTGACCACTGGTGCAACTTGCAGGCAGGGCTGGAATCCTGGCCGGTCACTCTAGCCCTGTGATCTCAACCACCACTGGGAACCTGAACCCCTCATCCGTAGACAGAGGTTGCATACACAGCAGAAGCATTGGTGACGGTGAAGGGGCGATGAGCCAGAGCTTGGAGTCAGGCCGCCCAAGGTCTGGTCCCAGTTTGGCTGTTCATGTTATATGACCTTGCTGAGCCTCCATTTCCACGACTGTGAGATGCGGATGATTACTGTGATTGTCTTCCCTCCCTCACAGAGAGGGAGTTACTGAGAGGGTGGAATGAGCTAAATGCTCAGAGTGTAGTGTGTGCCTGGCGTTCACTGTAGATCAGCATTAGATTATCATGGTGGCAAGCATCCTAAGCAGCGCCTCCCACATGGGGTGGCTACTAGATCCAAATAGGATGTGACAGAGCCTGGCAAGCGGCAGGGCCCTGGCCACCCTGCAGAGGGTGCTGGGGACAAGGGGCCAGCTGTCAGTGTTGCAGTGGACTTGGCTGACCTGGGCAGGTGGGCAGCTGCACCAGGGCCCCTGACCTGCGAGCATGTGCCCAAGGTGGCTGAGACCCATCCCTCAGGTATGCCACCCCAGCTTAGCATGTGGTTAAAATCCACGGTGACCTCTATTAGTGGGTAGTCACAGCCTGGCCTGTGCAGAGCCCAGATTCTAGGGGGCCGTGGGGGCTTCAGTGCAGTCTTCTGCACCCTCCTAAGCCACCAGCTGTTCTCCCTGGGCTCCAGAACAGTGTGGTGTATCCTGAGGAAGACGGAAAGTGAGTGAGCCAAGAGCTCTTCATCCCCTGCAAGTGAATGCCAGAGAGGGAGATAAACAAAACAAGGGGGAAGGAGGCCAGGACGGCCCACAGTTGCCAAACAGACCACAGACCCGTCCTGCCGCCTTTCCCCACCCAGCATCCTGGCCAGCCCTGCAGGCTCACAGAGGGCACGCCCACAAAGACTCGTGCCTTCAAAACTCTTTGCACATGTCCATGGTAAGATGTAAAGTTTGGCCAGGTGTGGTGGCTCACACTTGTAATCCCAGTACTTGGGAGGCTGAGACAGGGGAATCGCAAGTTCAAAGCCAGTCTCAGCAACTTAGCGAGACCCTGTTTCCAAATAAAACAGGGCTGAGGGGTGTATCTCAGAGGTAGAATGCCTCTGGGTTTAATCCCCATCACCACACACACACACACACACACACGATGTAAAGTTTGCATCACGAGTCAGTAGGCCTGTATATAAAAAAGGAAAACAGAAGTCTCTTGGGACAGTACTCACCCTTAGCACAGCGAGCACCGGGAGGTGATCTTTTGTTTCTTTCATGATCTCTCTACTGGATTTGAACCATTGACCAGATTGCATGACCCACTGTTGATGGAGATGAGCCCTCAGGATCCCCACCCCATCAGCCTTTCCTTCATGGGTGGGTGTGTGTGTGTGTGTGTGTGTGTGTGTGTGTGTGTACATGCGCGCACGATACTGGGCATTGAACCAGGGACGCTCTACCTCTGAGCTACACCCCTAGCCCTTTTTTTATGTTTTATTTTGAAACTGGATCTCACTAAGTTAGCACATGCTGGCCTTGATCCTGTGATCCTTCTGTCTCAGCCTCCCAAGTACTGAGATTACAGGCATGCGTCAGCACGCCTGGCTTCATGGTTATCTTTGAGAGGTTCCTGGCATCTGTCCCCTAGCCTCTGGCCTGATGGTCCCTGGCCAGACCAGGCCCAGGCCCAGGCCCAGGGACTGTCCACACGGGGCGGCCCTGCAAGCACCTCACCTTGCCTACCCCACCTATTTCCTTCTGCAGGCCCCAGTGCCTTCACGGAAGCCGTGGCTTACATCCAGGCCCAGTACCAGAGCAAGAACAAGTCAGCCCACAAGGAGATCTACACCCACGTCACCTGTGCCACGGACACCAACAACATCCAGTTTGTCTTTGATGCTGTGACGGACGTCATCATCGCCAAAAACCTGCGGGGCTGTGGACTCTACTGAGCCCCAGCCCCCTGCCCCACCACCCATGCCTGCCCAGCCCACCACCCACTCCTCCCCTGGAACCAGAGCTCTGCCACCTCTCAGCCCGCTCTTGACACCAAGAAGACCCCAGAGGCTGGCACGGGGGGGATCCCTTGCACACCCCAACCTCCACTCCTCCGTCGGCAGGACATGTGGTAATGGGGGGTCGGGCAGGGGTGCCAAGCACCACAAGGCAGGAGACCACCTGGCACCGCCGGAGTGCTGCTCACCAGCCTCTGCTTCGTCTCTCTTCTATTCAGAGGCTTGCGAGTGGGAGTGGGCAAAGCCGCCATTGGGCCCGGGTGGGCGTGTCCTGCACTCCGTCACTCATACTGGAAGTCCTGGGGTCTCCTCCTGTCATCTGGAGTACAGATGATGGGGTGGCCCTGAGACAAGGTGCTGGCTTGTTGGGGCAGTAAACACCATCCCTCGGCTTTGCCTGGGGTCTCTGATCAAGGGCAGCTCCATCGCCAAAAGCCAGGGTAGGACCAGGCCCACCGTGTGTGGGTGTGAGCCTCCCTCCTCCCTCCCCTTGGGGCTCAGCCTCCTCTTTCATCCTCTCTTGCCCACCACTTCCCAGGAGCCCTCCGAGGCTTGGAAATGCTCTGAGACTGAATGACTGCAAGGCAGAAGGTAGGAGGGGTCGTGCCCTGTGCCTGACAGAAGTTAGGGAAGAGAAGGGAGGCAGTGGGGGCGACAGGCGGAGGGCACAGCGAGGGAGTGCCATCTGCTCAGCCGGCGCCTCAGCTGCTGCGGGTGTGAGTGGATGTGACTGGATGTGCTTTCTCTTCCCCAAGCCGGCAGGGGCAGGCGGCGGCCTTCCTGCTGGGGCTCCTACAGGCGGGGAGGTCCAGGAAGGGTGTGGGCGGGCCCCTGAGGCCAGTGCCCTCTTTGCTGTATCCTGGCCAACAAGTCAGGGAGCCTTGGTGTCCTCCCAACCTCGGGATGGAGGAGGGCAGGCCCAAGGGGCCCAGGCCGGCCCATGCACACACCCTGCCCACTCCCGGGGGAAAGTCCTGGGGCTCCTTGGCGGGGCTTTGCTGCAGAGATCCCCGAGCAGAAAGGGATGCAGTGGCTTGTGGTGACCCTGGCCCTGGCTGGCCGTGGGCAGTCAGCACACCTCCCCCTCAATACCAGGTGCCTCCAGTCAGCTAATGCTACAGCCAAAAGCCCAGGAAGACCTATGTGCCTGTGTGGCAGGGTGCACCTAGGGACCCAGATGTGCTCACAGGAAGAGGGCAGCCGCTTGAGAGGCTCCTGCCTCCCTCGTCCCTGTGTTCTCCCAGCCTCCATTCTGAGTATGGCTCAGTCCTGGGCCAGGCAAGACCTCCTGTGGACTGCCCGGGAACTGGGAAGAGTTCCAGTGGCTCTGGGCTTGTTGGGCCCAATAGTCACAGAGCTCCGAGTGGTGCAGGGAGACCCAGGGATCTTCCCTAGTGCCGGTGCCTGCAGGGACTGGGCCTCTGGGGAGCCCCTCCCTGCTAAGCTGCTCCCATTTTGTCCATCTCCATCATGTTCTGGACCCTGTACCAGGCGCTGGGTGGAGGCAGAGGACAGGCCCTTGCAGGCAATAGTCTTAAGATCCTGCCATGGACAGCGAAGGCCAGTTAAGCCATTTTGCCCGACACTGAAGACACAGCAATTATTTTCCAGCACCACCACCCTGGGTAGACCAGTTGTGCCCCTAACTCTGCCCCAGACTGTGACCTCAGATTCAAAAGCACCTGTCGAGAGAGGGGATGTTGGCCCAGTCCCATCTGTTGGCCATTGCCCTGGAGGTGGAAGTCACTGACCCTGTAGCCCCAGGGCTCTCTGTCTCCCCCAGGGTCCCCCTCAAAGCACTGCAGCACAGAGCCCCAGGCCAGAGTCGAGAGGGGTCCAGCCCTTCCCCCTCCGAAGAACTGTGGGGGAGCAGGTGTGTGGGCCTTCCCGCCCTCCTGTCTCCAGGCTGCCTTTTCCTTCTGCGGATGCTCTGTACTGCTCAGTGTCTCGACCCTCCCACCCCAGCCTGCCGCCAGGGACAGGGTGTCCAGGGAAAATCCTCTCCCTGTCACCACGTCTCCCATCCGTGTCATTACCAGCGACTCCACCATGGGGGACAACTGAGGGTGACAGACACGCTCTGGCTCCGTCGTGGGTGTGACTGTGGGGGGAAGTGCCGTGAGTGACAACAGTGGCCCTGTGTGTGTCCCCAAAGGGGCCATGCTAACCTCTTAATGCCTCTACTTTAGCAGGTGATGGGGAAACTGATTTCTAGGAAGGGTGCCTTTGCCAAACTCGTGGAAATGTGCCTATAACTTAGATACCTGTAAGCAAGTCCTGTGCCCTGCGCTGATGGCTGTCCCAAGAGCCAGGTCTCTACCTTCCTCTGAGCACTAACAGAGGTCCCCAAGGCTCTCTAGACTGACTGACGGGTGGGGTGTACCTGGGGACCAAGGAGGGGCTCTGTTAGACTCTGGCCTGAGGAGGGTGTGCAGTCTGCCCACCCTAAGCAGAGGGCACGACCTGGGCCTCTAGCCATAGCTGGCCTTCTGGGTCCCTGGCCACCCTCGGCGGAGCCCCTGGACGCTGGTGTCCTGCCTCCTTCTCCCCTGCTGGCCCAGCAGAGCCCACTCAGAACACCTCCATCGCATCCAGTGCCGGAGGCAGCTCTGCCTCCTTGCCTGCTCCTGCACCCCAGCTCCACATCCCACAGGTCCCTGTGTGCAGTGCCCTGCACATCACTAAGTGTCCCCAGGGGCAGGCAGCCCTAAGTCCCCTCTCCCCGCCGCATAACCAGGCTGTCTACAAACCCCCAACTAGGAAGGCCCTGGAATCACTTCACTGAGCCCTGCAAAAGGGAGATTCTCCCATGCTCCCACCCAACACATCCTGTGGTTCGTACCCCAATGGGAGCCTGGAAGTTCTTCCTTACCTCTGGCTTGCATCCGTCCTGACCATCCCTGCCCTCCTTGTCTTCTCCCTCTGACCGAGTGCACTCCTCAACCTTCATCCTTCCTGGCAAGTAGTCCACCACCACCCAGGAGGGTGACTTAATGAGGCCCTGTCTCCTTCATCAGACCCAACAGCAGTCTGCCTGCCCCTTTTGAGAAATGTGGGGCACAAAACCCCTGCTCTTCTCTGAGCCCTTTGGAAATCTTCAGGCGCAACCTGGCAGCACTCAGGAACTGAGGCTGAAGCCCCAGCTCCATGGTCACCAGAGGGCCGAAGGCAGGCACCCCCTGGGCAGTTTCCCCTGCAGGCCACAGGCCTATAGAGCGAAGGGTCCCAGCAGCCAAAGGGGACAGGGCCAACGTGTGAGCCGCTGACATGGGGCCTGTGGCAGGGTTCCCCATCCCTTACCCTCTCCGTGAGGAGAGTGGAGCTGGGGCCTCCAGGCAGACCACACCCCAGCCAGATAAAGCCTCTGTCAAGGAAGGGGCAGGCTGGGGCGAGAGCAATCCCCAATCTAAAGTCCTGAGCCCTTTCCATCAGAGAGCGACTCCCCCTGCAGAGCCACTCTGTCTCCAGGCCCAGTGCACAAAGACTACTGTCCCTTCCCAACAGCTCCCACACGCTGCCCCTGCTGCCCTTTCTCCTACCTTCCTCCACCCTCCCTGTCAGCCCTGTCTTCTCTGGGCAGCGGCCCTTCACCTCCCAGTCTTCTCTATCTCTCCTAGCTTCTGACGATCCCCTGGCTGCACCCTCTGAGCCTCCCCACCAGCCCATCTGTTCCCTCCAGCCTAGGCAGGCAGGCTGGTGCCCCACGTCCCCCTAGCAGAGCCTTCTTAGGTGCAGTGGGCCCGCCTCCAACCCCGCCGCCGCCACCCACCCCACATTAACTGTAATTTTGTAAGAAGAGTGACTTGTTGGTTTAATAAACCTCTAGTTATTGTAATAATTTATTGGCTGCCGTAATGTATTTATTAGTCATCTACCGTTAATAAAAAGTGCCAGCTCTTTCTAGCGTGAGTGTGATGTGTCGTGTCAGTGGAGCTTCCGCCAGGCACTTGTCCTCGTGCCGGCCCAGACCTGGGACTGTGGGCAGCCTGGCGGAGTGGGCACAGTCCTGTTGAGGGCAGGACTGAGGTGCCCGGACGCCCTTCCCAGCAGAGGCGGCTGGGGGGTGGAGCAGAGCTGCCGCAGGTGCCAGTGTCCTGCGTGCTTTGTGCTGGTGCCACGTGCTGGTGCCACACAGCCGGCCGCTTCCCTGCTGCTCTTGAGCTCCGCTGCAGCCTGGGCAGGTGGAGGACTTGGGGGAGATGACTCTGGGGAGGGTTTCCAGTGGCTCCGTGGGAAGGGGACAGGGGACAGGGCAGGTGGCTGTTGGCCGCTGTGACCTCTGACTTCGCGTTTCTCCAATGGCAATGTGTCTGATTTCAGTGTACTTCTGCGTCTGTTTCCTCCTGGGAAGCTGGTGAGGGCAAGCTATGCCCCTGGCTCCGTGGTGATGGGATCCGCGGAGATGGCGATCGGGGCTGGGGCGTAGATGGGGGGTCTTGGTGCCGGCGCCCTCTCCCTGAGCAGCTCCCCTCTTCACCGCCCTCCCCGAGTTCCCAGGATCAGTCCAGGCTCGCTCCAAGGCCCTGTCCTCACAACGTCAGGTCTGAGCGTACATGTCCTCTGCTCCCCAGACCCCTCCCCTGCTCCGTGCTGCTCCTAGGACCTCAGATCTTTGGAATGTGTGTGCATTGCTGCTCCACCACCAGACTGAGCCCTTGGAGGGCAGGAGCCTGGCCCAGTCACCCTCCATTGCTGTGCTGTATTGTCAGTGTGGTCTGAAAGTGTTGGGAGTGTATGCTCTGCAGTTCTGCCAGCCAGAGGCTGCAGAGGGCTGAGCCTCGGCAGGTGGGACCCAGCAGCCTTGGTGAGCTGGCCTGGATTTCTCCTCCAGACCTAAGTTCGGTGGCCTCCTGAGGAAGAGCCCGTCAGCTCAGCCCATGTGCCAAGTGGGCCCAGTCCCCATTCTCAGCTCAGGTCACCCTAGTGACCCCTCTGTGATTTCCTTCTGGTCCTGGGAGTGCCAGATGTCCCCGCCGCATCCCCCAGCATCTGTAGACCAGGACAGTGCTTGGGACGCATGTGGAATGAAGCTGGGAACTTGCCTCTAGCTGCGGGTCTTAAGCTTTTTGTCGAGCAGCTGTAGGACACGGTGTCTGTGGGGGTTGAGGGGGCTTTTCCCATTGAATCCTTGGCGTCTTGGAGTATCACAGCTCTGGGCTCCTATGAAACCTCCACCTGCCTCTTCCTGAACAGATTCCAGCAAGATGACCCAGGACAGATAAGCTTTGCTCATTTAAAGGGATCATGCAAGTGAGAGGGGGACATGTGGGGAAATGAGAATGAGATTTACCAGGTGAGGTTAGGAGGATGATGAAACCATAAGAGGTCACTGAATTTGTTTAGCAGAATTGAAGGATGGTGCCATTTACTGTAGATCCTAGAGGGGACTAAAACCCTCGAGGGCAGCTGAGAACCCTGTATGCCACCAACTGACTTGAGCCCATAAAAACAAAAGTATAAGCCGGTGTGGTGGCACACACCTGTAATCCTAGTACTTGAGAGGCTGAGATAGGAGGATCACAGGTTCAAGACCAGCCTTGGCAACTTTTAGAGACCCTCAGCAACTTAGATTCTGTTTCAAAATAAAAACTAAAATGGGCTGGGGGTGTAGCTCGCAGGTAGAATGCCCCCTGGGTTCAACCCCCAGTACCAAAAAAACAAGGGTTTAAGGTCATTGGTATAATAATGCAGGCATGGAAGAGATTACTGAAGGAAGTTCTAATATAGATGTGTGGAACCAGCCATGGTTTCTTATTATTTATTGCTTGAGAGGCCACAGACCATTCATATTGACTGGAAACCCATTGTCTAAGTTCTGGGTCCTACCCAGGGCCGATGGAAGTCTCTGCCCCCCCCCTTCTTTACTTTGCGGTGGTAGGGCTTGAACCCAGGGCTTCACACTGCACTCTACCGCTGAGCTGCCCCCAGCCCTAGTTTTTGCTCTTCAGATTCCCAGCGGTGTCACTTCATTGTCCTCTAGGGTTGATGAGGTGAACTGACACAAGGCAGGTGAAGTGCTGGGCATGGTGCTGACGGAACGGGCCTCAGTGACTGGGGGTCGCTTCCTCGTCTTCCTCGCTCTCTTGCTCAGAGCCCGCGTTTTACCCAGCTGCTTTTGCTCATGGGGCGGGCAGGATGAATTTATCTCTCAGCTAATAATGTCCACACTAGTTCTCTTCTCTTTCCCATTACTTGTTTCAGTCTTGCTTCAGAGGTTAGCTTGGATTACCTGTGGGCTTGGGCTTTAGGCCCATGGAGCTGGGTTTGCGGTGGACACGTCCCAGGGCAAGGACAGGGTTCTTGGGGAAAATTGGTCTGTCCTCTCCCCTACCTCCCTATGCAGAGATGGGGTGGTCCACAGAGAAATGTGCTCCTCTGTACTGCAAGGGATGGATTACCCCAGTGAGTGTGCTTGACGTCCCAAAGTAGAATCATCTGTCCTTGCCCCGGGGAAAGGCTGTCCTCCTAGCACTCAGCTTTACTTGGGGTGCCTGCCCATCGTATTCATCCATTTGCTGAGCAAACTTCTATATGCAAGGCAGCACTTCCCATCTGCCTTGCTAACAAGCCCTTGCAGGGTGGGACCCAGCCAGAGGATGTGGGGCCAGTCCCTACCACCCCTGGAGATGGCCCTGGGCAAGAGCAGCTCTCCTGCATGGTGGCGCCCAAGGGTGCTGGCAGGACTTGGTGTAACTTCCCCCTCAGGCATGAGAGAGGCCTCACCACTCCCAGAGGACATCTCCTACCAACAGAGTGGGCGTAGGAGGAAGATCCAGACACAGAGCCAAAGCCTAGCTCTCTGGTTCCAGTCCAGCACCATGCGGGTACACACACATGTACACACACACACGTACACACACATGTATACACACACACACACACACACACACACACACACACATATTCTGGGAGACCTCACATGACTGGGGACTCTGCAGTGGGAAGGCCTTGGGTTCCTGTCCCTGGCCTCACCCAGAAAGCCATGGTTGGTTCCCAGTCCAGTCTTGCCATTGGCCCGAGACGATGGCAGCTCTGTGCTGAGATGCTCTGCGCGTCGCAACGAGATGCACCGTGATGTGTTCCAGATCATAGGTTCCATCTGCCTGCCTCTCAGAGGAGCCTGCGGCACAGGGGCCCCACGAGCTGCTGACGCCCCACCCCTCTCTGGAGCCTAACTCTCCTCTTCTCTTTCCCTGTCTCTGTGTCTCTCCCTCTCCTGTCTGTCTTGCTGTCTCTTCCTTCCTACCTGGGGCTGCAGAACCGCATGCACGAGTCTCTCATGCTCTTCGACTCCATCTGTAACAACAAGTTCTTCATCGATACCTCCATCATCCTCTTCCTCAACAAGAAAGATCTCTTTGGTGAGAAGATCAAGAAGTCACCTTTGACCATCTGCTTTCCTGAATACACAGGTGGGTGTCACGGTGGCCCTGCGCAGGAGGAAGCCCCCGCATCATGGGGACCTGGATCTCTCCTGAGAGGCGTGAGCTGGAGTCCCACTGCTGTGGGCTCGGGGCAGAGGCTGCTCAGGCCGCTGGCCAGCAGGGCCGGTACCCAAGTATGGCAGGGCACAGAAGAACGCACTGGGGCATGACCAGGTCTGGCGCTTTCTGGACCTGAGTGTAGGGAGCAGTGGCCTCGCCTAAGCCCTTTGTGCCATGGCTTCTGGCCCAGGAATGGCATGGCAGGAATCAGGGGCAGGATAAGACCATAGGTGTCCCTTCCCCCTTTCTTTCTGGTCACCCTTGAGAAGAAGTCTCAACACCTAGCAGGACAGCTTCCCAAACTCTCCCCAGTGGCCTCCACTCACCCCTTCCCAGGACGGCCACCGGCCACACCACACCTTCCCATGAAATGAAAAAGGTAGATGTGTGGTCTGTGAGCCGGGTCTGGAGAGCAGTTCAGCCTCCTCCGGCTTTCTCTGCCACCTGTTTTGGTGCAGACACCATGCTGTACATCCATGTGCAGTGCCCCCACCCAGGCCCAACCTGACCGTCCCACTGTCCCCCAGCAGCTGCCCCTCCCCGCCCCAGCCCCTGGGCGCCTGCTCTCACTGCCCCCCCCCGGTCTTTTCCCCAGGTCAAACCCTCTGACCACTGAAGGCCTTCTCCACCTGCCTCCCTTTCTTCTGCATTTTCTGGAGCTTCTTTTTCCAATAGGACTCTGGGGTGGGAGCAATGTATCACAGACTCCCCCACACACACAATGAAGCTCTTTCCAGGAGCTTCTTCTTTTGCAGGAGGGTAGGTGGCCACTGTAGGATGGGCCACCTCTGGGCTGTCATGAAAGGCTAGAGGCAGTGTTGATGGGCTATCCCAGCTGAACCTGCCTCTCTGGGGACTGGGAGGCTTCTAGGGGTCCCTGGGGTGGAGTTTCCTCACCTGCTGAGAGAGCAGGGGGCCAGCACCCTGCACCGCAGGAAGATGTGCCCTGTCCCCTCCAGGTGAGGGCACAGGCTGCCCACTCACTGACACAGCCCTGGAGTTTGTCTGCAAGCGTGGGCTCAGGTCCCAGGGCCACACAGGACCCTGAATCCAGCCAGAGGGCTCCAAGGCCCTGCATGGGTGGGTGCAGGTCTCCACCCTTCTTCACAGCCTGGAATAGGAGCATGAAGCGCCACTGGCGCGTGTGAGCAGGGCCTGTCCTCACCTGGGCTCCGCGCTGCTCGTGGATCTGCAGGGCGGGAGGTGGGCAGGGATGGCACCCTGCATTCCAGCCGCTGGGTCCCACAGGCATCAGGAGCAGGAAGTCCCTGCAGAGCGGGCGGCCAGGGCAGCCTCTGAGCCAGGCTGCTGCAGCTCTGGGCAAGTTATTTAATCCTCTGGGCCTCGTTTCCATCTGGCACCACTGGAGATCATAATGCTGACCCCATACAGTGGCCACAGGGAAGACGGGAGAGGCAGCACTTGGCACCAGGTCTACATGACCACTGGCTGTCACTGTCACAGGTATCAGAGGATGGAAACCAGGGAAGGCGGACCTGGCCGTGGGCATGGAGCCCTTCGCAGGGTGGGGAGGGTGCAAGAGGGCGCAGGACAGGCCCTGTCCACAAGTCCAAGGAGGGCCCTGCCACAGGTGGCACAGGGCTGAGGTCCACTCTGTCACCAGCCACTGCTGACCCCTCCCAGCCTCAGCAAAGGCATCCCACCTCCGGGACTTAGAAAGTTGTGGTGACAGGTTGGGCCCAGAGAGTCGCAAGCCCTGGTGGGACCTCAGGCCAGTGCCACCCCCAGGCCCAACCCTAAGGCTAGTGTCCCTGTCTAGTGTCCCTCTGGGGCCTGATTTGGGATGTGGCCTGAGAAGTAGTGAGTGTCACTGCTGTGTAGTATGGGCACCAGACGCCCCCAGTAGATGTCCCTGGCAAAAGTCCAGCTGAATTGGGGAAACATCTGAGCTCTCTGGGACCTTCTGAGGGATTCAGTGTGAGTTCAGACACCATGATGGATGACAAACAGAGACCACTGCCATGGCTCCACAGGGGACCAGCCTGTTGGGGACAAGCTGGAGGGGCGGGGTTGGAAGTGGCTGTCTCCAGGGCCCACGTGCACCCATGTGCACTGGGCAGCAGAGGGTTTGGCACACAGGGGCACCACAGGATGTCCCCAGCATCTGGATGGGATGCCCATGGGCGCTCTACCACAGCTTGTGCCTGTCCCGTCTCTGGACAGGAAGCTCCCTGCAGGGTCTACTTCTGACACTTCGTCTAGTCTCTGACAGCGTTCTGCAGCTCGGCGCTCGTTGTGCTTCTGCTCTTGGCCTCTCTGCAATGGCAGATGGGAGCGGTTAGCCTGACCCCACCCCGGGGATGTCCCCATCCCCGCCCCTCACGGTGGCTTTCACTGGCCTGGAGTCCAGAGCCAGAAAGACATCGTTGCTGCACTGCCCCCAGCGGTCTAAGCCCGGCCTCCCGCCCTGTGCCCACACCCTCGGCCCTGGCCAGGGTGCAGGATCACCCCGCTCGCCCCAGATGACATGACTGTGTTGCGTCCTGGTCCAGAGCCTGGACCTTGTGTAGTTTCTAATGTGAAATGCTGCTATTCCCTGGAGAATGAATGCGGTAGAGTGAATGAATCCTGGAGAACTACACCCGGAGAATGAGTGGATACTGTCCCCTCCCTCTGTCTCGTACTGCTTCTGGAGCCTGCCGCAACCTACCTCTCCACCTCGGTGTCCTCCACCCGCGCCCACAGCTCTCACCAGGGCCTCGCCCCTGTCCTTCTGTGTCTTGTTACAGGCTCCAATACCTATGAAGATGCAGCTGCCTACATCCAAACACAGTTTGAAAGCAAAAACCGCTCACCCAACAAAGAAATTTATTGTCACATGACTTGTGCCACAGACACGAATAATATCCAGGTGGTATTCGACGCTGTCACCGACATCATCATTGCCAACAACCTCCGGGGCTGCGGCTTGTACTGACCTCTTGTCCTGTATAGCAACCTATTTGGTAATGATTCCAGCACTCACAGAACAGCTTGCGTGCACACACACACACATACACACACACACACACACACACACACACACACACACACACACGTGCAAGTTGGTAAATAAACTTTAAAGAGACATAACAAAACCTTATATATACACAAATATATATTAGAAAAATCTTTTCTTTTTAGTTCATCCTAGAAAGAGCTACGGACAGAACTGATCACCATCCCATAGCTCATTGGGGTTTCCTGGGACAGCACGTGAACGTGCACATACACTCATGCACGTCATAGCGGGAGCCTGGTTTGGGAGTCTGTCCTTTTAAGAGCAGTCCCAGGGTTTTCCTTTCTAAGACCCACTTCTGTGAGCAAGAGGAGGGCAGGGGAAGGCCTGGCCTCATCCAGCCTGGTCCTCTGCATCCCACCCACCAAGGCTGTGCGCCCTCAGTTCTGTCCTGCTCTTGTGCAAATTCCAAAACCCTTTAAGAAATGGCCAACGCCCTAAACATCTCCCTACCCTATGCCCACAATGACAGAAAAATTTAAGGACATTTCTCTTTTGGGTGGTGGTGGTTGTTAATTTCAAGAATTTAGAAGAATCATTGCTCTGATCAATCCACTGTCTCCTGAGTTTTCTTTATTCATGAACAAAGCAAGAATCAGAGAAACGGGAGACTCGATCTGCTTTCTAAAAGCGGCTGAGGGGAGGGGACACGTGAGCCACAGCTCAAACCCACCTGCGGAGTTGAAGCCAGGTCCCCTCCAAGAGCGCATGTGGGAAGGAGGGCGAGAGGGGTCAGGAGTGGCCAGGGGGCGGGCTGGCCCTGTAGACCTGACCAGCATTGCTGTCCTGAGGGGTGAGATTCCCCAGGGAACCTGGGATGGGCTTCACATGAGTCCTTAACCCCTGACTAAGCCGTCCCATCTTGCCCCACCCCAGCATCAGCTACAATGTTCTAGGGTTTTTTTGGTTGGTTGGTTGGTTTTTAAAATCAAAGAAAATGGTCAGACTGGACCCCTTATCTCTCTCTCTACAGACTGCTTCCCGGACTCTTTGCTGTTGACGTTGATCTCCTGGTAGCATGACCTTTTGGCCTTTGTAAGACACACAGCCTTTCTGTTTCAAGCCCCTGTCTAACCTACGACCCCAGAGTGACTGACGGCTGTGTATTTCTGTAGAATGCTGTAGAATCCGGTTTTAGTTGAGTCTTTACATTTAGAATTTGAAAGAAAAAAAAAAAAGAACGTTTCTCATGTGCTTTGTAGCTTAAAAAAAGAGGAAAAAGGAAAACTCACCATTTCATCCATATTTCTTTCTTTTGAAACAAAGAATCGTACACATGAATACCCACGCCCTCCCCATCCCAGTTTGGAGCTGCCGCCAGGGGCTCCTGTGCAGCATTTGGCTGGAGTGCGCCCGGGCCGGCCTTCCAGGCCACAGCCCCCTGCGAACTCTGCTGGCTGTCACCATCACATACCACGGACACCACCGAGGGGTGGCCGCTCCCGTCCCAGCCCTATGCTGCAACCACACCCGCACTCCAGGTTTGTATAGAAAAAGCACAGCTGTCACTGGCCAGTAGCTGCCAAAAGAATCCCAACCCTATATAGAAATACAGCCCTATAGGAACGATTTCCCCGCCAACCCCTTTCTACAGATTCCCTTTGTAATTTTTTTCCTCGTTTTTGTTTTTCTTTTCGTCCTGACGAGCACTGCGTATTACCTAGCAGATCAGCTCTCTAGTCTTTGGGAAACGGGGTTGTGGTTTTTCCCACTGGCATTGCAGACTTCCGTCCTTCGGCGGATGCTCTCTCCCTCCTCCTCCTCCTCCTCCTCGTGTGTACCTTCTCCGCCTTTCCTTTGTCTCAGTGACCTACCTGTGTTCGCTCTTTCTCATGTGGGGATGTTTGTGCTGCAGATAAAAAGAACAAAAAAAATTTTTTTTTAAATACCACAAGATGGAAGAAAACCTAAAAAAATTATAAAAAGGTGGAATGTAGTGTTTACATTAAAGTCACAGTTTTCATGATCAGCCCTATGTCATTTCTACTCTGAATAGTATCCAAACCCCAAACCTGTTCACGGTTTCACTTTTAAGACTTAACATTTGCTGAAGACCAGTCACAGCCATTTCAAATAAAGAGGAGGCAAAAAGACAAAACGTACAAAAAATTAAAAATATAGGAAAAAAAAAACTTGAAAAAAAACAGGAAAAAAGAAAAAAAAGTAGCCCACGGGTCTTTCTAAGCCTTTCTATTCCCAATCGGTGAGGTTTCTGTGATATCTTACACACTGCCAGTCTACTTCTCTGACTAATGGAAAATTCATGTGTAGCTCAATAAAGAGAATGTTTGTCTGTATTCTTGAGTCTCTCACCCTCTGCCTTCCAGACTACATATGGTTACTTGGGTGGGCTTCATTTCGACAGGAAAGGGAGGGAGGGACTTGGCCACGAACTCTGGGAGGCTTGTGGGTAAGGACCCAGACCCCCCCCCCCCGACCTTCTGTGTCACCCGGGGCTCCAGTGCTGTCATGGGGGCTCCAGCTTAGAGCGCAGTGGGTGGGACAGCTGCCCAGTGTCCTCTGGGAATGAGGGCAGGGGCGGGGCTGCTTCCTGCCTGCAGATGACCTCTTCCTCCAGCTCCCAGCTCCTTGTCGCACTCACCTCGTTGTTTATTTCTGGTGGGACTGAGGATAGGGAGAACGCAGAGGGAGAGCAGGTAATCCCATCTTCTGTCCTCTGTACAAAGGAGCTCCAGCACTGTGGAGAATGAGTGGTCCCAAGGAGGCCAAGTTGCCTGGGCGCTCTGCACCCAAGGGGTCACATCCACTCGCCGGCCAAGACAAGCTCAGGACCAGCTGGTTGGCCAGGACTGTTTCCTTTGGCTTCGCCTTCCCCGCTGCCATCTAAATGGCAGGAGGGCCCTGCAGGCCCAGCGCATGGGGTCCCAAAGCAGCACAGTCTGGCCTTTAGAGTCAGACCCTTCCTCCAGACTGGCTTTGCTGTAATAACTAGCAAACCAGTTGAGACCCAATGCTTATACCACGTCCCTGTGCTAAGCAGTCAAGCGTAGCTCCTACCATCTTTACTGAGATGGGAAGAGCCTTGCAGAGGTCTGCTAGTTGGAATCCTCTCTACCTCCCCACAAATGGGAATCAGTTCAGAAAGGCCACTCCCTGGCATGTGCTCAGTCCCTTGAACCTAGTGTGGGCGGAGGTATGATTCTGTTTCAGAAACTAGGAATAATGAGGTGCTTTCCCTGCTGTTATGAGTACCTGTAACATAACAGCCAACGCCAAACTCTTCCAATCCAGGCTCCCCTTAGGCCCTCTGCCAGGTCATGCCTGCTTTCCCATCACCTGCTTTCACCCTAACTTGTTATCTGCAGAGCGGGGCATGCAACCTGCCACCTGTATTGATGGACAGGTTTGCGATCCAGGCCCCGCCTTTACTTCACAACACTGGTCTCAGAGGACAAACCAAGGTCCAAATGGAAGACTGAAGGAAACCAGGACACTTCCTACCTATAGTAGATCTGAATTTCTCTAAAAATGAGTCTTATTCTAATAAAGTTCTTCCCCAACTTTCAAATGAGTTTTGTAGATAAAACCAACAGAAGTCTTATTTTTTCTGTTCTGGGGATGGAATCCAGGGCTTCACACATTAGACAAGAGCTTTACCACTGAACTACACCCCCAGCCCTGCCTTATCTTTCTTACAAGGGAAGTCAGGGAGCATTTTTTTGTCTTTTGGAAGGATGCAGAGAAAGACCAATTGAATTAGAATAAGCATGGGGGCAGAACCTATATGTTGTTCTTTTTTGAAGCTGCACAGTGATCCTAAGGCGCAGCCAGGGTTAGAACCACTTCTATAGGAAAGCAGGAGCACTGGGAGTTGGACACTCCAGGTGTTGGGGGGCCTTCCAGGGCAGGCAGACACTACTCGACAAGGTGGCCACAGGACCGTGGCTTCCGCAGTTCTCAGGTCCCTTCCCCATAGTCACAAGGAAGAGGATTGAGTCTGCTGGCGATAGACAGGACATGTCTACACAACTCCAGTGGAGAATTAGGTGCAGGAGACCACCTGAGCACCTAGGATTCCTATCAACACCAGTGGAAGATCCACACGGACCATCATTCTCTATGGCACATAAAAGCCTCAAAATTGGGGGGGGGGACCTCACAATAACCAAGAATCCAAGAGGCTAAAAAATAAAAACAGGGCAAATTAAGAAAATGGAGAGCACCCCCCATTTGTATTCCACTCGCAAATCAGAGGCCTGCTTTGGCTCTGCTACCCCAGGAGCTGAGCACCAGGGCAAGCGGCTGCACCCTGCAGCCAGCCGGGATGGCAAGAGTAGCATGGAGAGGGGGTCCACCTATTCCACCCACACTGCCCTCAGTACCTGCCCCCGTGCCTCCAGAGGCGATGACAGCGGGGGCCTCTCGTAACACCAGAAACCTTAGCTGTCCAGGTGCAAAATCTAAGGGTGAACTTGGACTTCTCTTCCTGGGTCATCTTAAGCTATTTAAGCTACTTTTTGGTTTGATTACTACGCTGTCATTATTTTCCAATGTTTCAATTCCCTCTAAAATTGACTGTACCCTATTTCCTCTTTTTACACATCTGAAACCTAAGAACTACTCTCACCTTTAATGTGTGCTACATGCAAAGTGTGACACAATTTCTAAAGATAACTTTCTTCTCCCCACTTACTTTGCTGCTTTTCTCAAATAAAATGTGAGGTGAAATGAAACTCCGTAGTTCAGATGGACGAAAAAAACTCTAAACAAAGTGGCAGACACAAAAGCAAAATGGGATTCAGTGTTGGCACCTTTGAAAAAAGCTGCCTTCGCTTCCAGGCACATACAACATAGCAGAGGAGTTTTCTTTTTATTATTATTATTATTGTTGTTTTACAATAAAAACAAATAGCTATGCTCTCAGAAAAACAAATATTTAAAAAAATCACAGAAATTTACTAATAGCATTTCAAGGTAAGGCTTTTGAAAGATTTGTTGAAATAAATTATCTCTGCCTACATCTATACCTATCACCCTTTTTTTGATTACTTGTCAACATTCTAAAAACCTTCAGTTATGTAAAATACATTTACCTTTACCAATAATTTTAGATAATACTGGATTCTTCCAAAAAGGACTACAACAAAACTATGCTTTCAAGCATTAAAAAAAAAAAAACTAATCCAATGGGACACAAAACTGAACTGTGTGCCTATGATTGCATGTTTCAAATCCTTAAAGTTAAAGGTGTGAAGTTTGTGAAGATTCTGGTCCTGGATCTGCTCCAAGGCATATGGATTCAACACCTTACCTTTCTATGTTTAATTAAGCCAATAGGAATAAAGTTATGAAAATGAAGGGCTCTAGGGAATCAAGATACAAAAGGTATCTTTTATTTCTTCAATAATGCTCTTTGAAATTTATTCCCTGTCTTGCAAAGCCCACAACTTCTCCAAGGACCAAACCCATATGCTTTAGCATTGCCTAATTTACTTGACCAAGGAATTAAAACCATAAACCAAAGCTTACTGCTCAACCCTTCTGCATGTCCAGAGGGGCAAGAAAATGGGGGGCAAAGGGAGAGACACCCAGGGGCAAGATTATATGATGCAGGAGCACCAGCGTGAACAGAATTAAAGCCAGCTGTGAACAGGGGCGCAGGTCAGGCCCAGGTGTCTAGGGACAGAAAGGAGCCACCTCCTCACACTCTGCAGCCTTGGCTTCCCCTTCTGCTCCCAGTATCAAACCAGGAGTTCTTTTGACAAGATGCCCTGCTCGCCCAGGGGTCCTGGAACCTGTGGGTCTGGCCTCTGGGACATTCTGAATGCGTCCTCATTAAGGACAGCATTTGACAACAGATACTCTCCCATGGCATGGAGTCAGGCTCAAGCTGTACGTGTCCTCATGGCTTCTGTGCACCTCCCCCCAGCACATTCCTCCTGCCAGATGTGGCACTAAACACCCCAGCATGGGTTGTGACTTATGCACAAAGCATGTAATCGAAGCTGTCTTTGGCAGGCAGGTGATTACCCACCTCCTCTGGATCGTCCCCGCCCCAATAAGTCCAGTCAACACCAGAAGAGACCATGCCTAGAGTTAAAATGTGCAGTGTTTCTAAGGGGAAGAGAATTGTCACATAGAAAGTATTACAAAGGAGGATTAAATTTGTCAGCTGTCCAAACACTATTAAGACCACATGCTTTATACAGCGGCAACGCAGTCAGCCTGCTTCTTCACAGGGCAGGCAGAACTGGACCAGGCCGCTTCCGGTCGGGCGCAAGGCTCGGAGGCGGCGGCTGAGGAGATGAGGAAGCGCTAGGAAGTCTGCTGCTTCTGAAGTCTCCGTTCGGCAGCAGCGGCCAGCATCCTTCGACGCAGGGTCACAGGGTCAGAGGATGTGCTTTCTGAAGTGACGAAGGTCTCTGAGGCTGTGTCATCTTCAGAACTTTTATTCAAGAATCGTCTACAAAAGACAAGAGTCACATGAAAGAGATGGAAGCTCTGGAACACACCCAGCATGTTGCTTTATATTAAACTTCCCCCATTCCCAGGCACCTTCATGACGCGGCCACTCAGCGGTGGGGAGGGTCCTCACGTGTGGGGGAGGGGAGACCTACCCTGTATAGATGAGCCGAGTTCCCAGGAAAAGGCTAGTCCAGTGGCTGTTGGGCTCCCTCTCCTCTGCCCATCCCCTGCCCACAGACACACAGCACAGGGTCCCTACAGCCACAGGTCTGTGCAGGGCCCCAAACACACTCAGACAAACACAATACTGGCCCTGTCCTCAGGAACTGAAATAAAAAGCTCCCATACATCCACTGGAACACTACTTGCTCCAGCTGCCACCCACCATGCGGGAAAACGTGGCACTCAAATACGTACACTCTGCGCGCATTCAGCTGGCCTGAAAGGCAGAGTGGTGAGGAGGGAGGTCTTGGAAGTCCAACCCAGGCCAGTGTTAACCTCCCTAGGATCGTTTCTTAGCTGTACGCCTGTCAAATGGGTCTGACAGTGCTCCTTCTTAGAGTTGTTACGAGAATTAAGACACTTAATACAAAGGACTGAGAACATGGTGGGCATAAGCTGTGTGTGTTCGAGTGTGCCCGCACACGTTCATGGGAGACGACCGGTGGTACCAGCCACCGAGAGTTACTAGTTGGGCTCATAATGGCCAGATCCTCTGTTGTTTCAAGAGAGGCTTGAAATCTGAGTTTTTAGGTGACATTTAATGGGTTTTCAATGTTGTCACCTGTTTAGAAAGAGAAGATGTGGGCCCAATGTGACAAGGGCCTTTGCCACTGGTTTCTGACCTGGGGTTCACGCCAACTAGTGGTAGAAAATAACTTACTTGCGAGCTTGCTGCAGGAGGTCATCCTTGCGCTGGACTAACATGCGCTGTCTCTCATCAGCAGATTTGGAGAAGCGGCTCCCCCGGGCCTCAAAGTCTTCCAACTCACTGGGCTCCACTTCCACTTCGTTGAAATCCAAGGTCTCCTCCAGGCGAGGACTGAGGTCCAGCGGCACACGCTCAGTCTGGACAGAAAGAGGCAGCTGTGAGCACAGGTCTTCCTGCTAAGCAGGAGCCTTTCCTAGCCAGGGTCCCCACAACAAGCTTCTTCTGGACCCACAGGGAGGACAGCTGCCAGGCCAGGAGCTATGAGCACGTGCACGAGGGAACTCGGCTCCTTGAGGGCAGGCCCATGGATGTAGCTTGTGTACTGCTAAGACAGGTGACATTCAGTTTCATAAGAAAGTGACCGCCATGCCGGGCGTGGTGGCGCACGCTTGTAATCCCAGCACTTTGGGAGGCGGAGACCGGAGGATCCGGGTTCGCAGCCAGCCTCATTCTCTGTCTCTGTCTCTGTCTCTCTCTCTCTCTACTTAGTGAGGCCCTCCGCAACTTCGTGAGACCCGGTTTCAAAATAAAGTATAAAAATAGGGCCGGGGGCGTAGCGCGGAGGTAGAACGCCCCTGGGTTCAATCCCCGGTACCGCAAAAAAAAAAAGTGACCACCATTATGAAGAACATGTGCACTTGCAAGCTGCACTCTTGGAACACAACAACAAAGTTAACCCACATTCCAGGATTGTTCAATTCTACTAGTTGCTCAAGAATTTGAACAAGTCTTATCACATCTATTGAACACATTTTATACCTTCACTTTGAATAGAAAAGGTAAATGCTAAGGATCTTAAGAAAAAGAACAAATAGATTGCGTGGTTCCTTGTATAACAGATGTTAAAATGGGATACTTTTGCCGGGCGTGGTGGCGCACGCTTGTAACCCCAGTACTTGGGAGGCTGAGACAGGAAGATTGCAGGTTCGCAGCCAGCCTCAGCTACTTACTGAGGCCCTCCACAACTTAGTGAGACCCTGTCTCAAAATAAAGAATAAAAAATAGGACTGGGGGTGTAGCTCAGAGGTAGAATGCCCCTGGGTTGAACCCCCAGTACCGCAAAAAAAAAAAAGGGACACTTTCTTGGTTTTGGCTGAAGCTCTCAAAGGTCAAGACAAGACAATGCCCAGGCAACCAAACATCCTTAACACTACTTGTGCTCCCAGATGTAGACCCCAGCAGGCCAGTGCCACCCACCACCACCTCCAGGTGACAACAGAGTCACAGGCAGGTTGTTTTATTTAAGAGTTCCTGGTGTGAGTACATTTCTGACACCCACCTTCACCACCGCTTCCTGCCCTCAGCCAAGCTTGAGAGGGGACTTTAAGAGAACCACATGAGAAGCCTGACAATGCATATTCCCTGGAGATTGAGGGACATAGGGCCTGGTGACTGAGAAATATAAAAGAAGGAAAATGAAGCAGACCAAAAAAAAGGGGTCAGGGGTTGTGATGGGAGCAAGTTCCATGTCTACTGATTATAGGCAACATCATCCTGTGGCTTGAGTGGGGTCCTGCAGGCAGGAACCAGCCTATGACTGCTAAAAATAGACTCTGCCCAAAAGGACCATTTGGAGGGGTGATAAGACCTCCAAGAAAGTAGTAGTCATAAAGGGCCACCTCAAATTCAAGGGAACTATGTTTGAGGTTTGGGGAGCTAGCTGGGGCAAGGAGACAGTTGAAAATTAACGTCCACCAACACACATACACACACACACACACACACACACACACACACACACACCCTGCCTAAAGTCACACTGCCCCATCCTAACCCTCCCCAAGTCTGATCCTGATCCTAGAAGGGGCTAGGAAGAACAGCTAAGTGAATATAGGAGGAGATGGTAGAAAAGGAAAGCAAAGGCACCGGGCGTGGTGGCGCACGCTTGTAATCACAGTACTTTGGGAGGCGGAGACCGGAGGATCGGGGTTCGTGGCCAGCCTCAGCGTGCGCACTCTCTCTCTCTCTCCTCTCTCTCTCTCTCTCTCCCTGTCTCTCTCTCTCTCTACCTAGTGAGGCCCTCCGCAACTTCGTGAGAC
>PVJS01000439.1:100707-130855 GCA_004027185.1 Glis glis | reverse complement strand
ACACACACACACACACACAGTATGGAGGAAGAGGTAAGGACACACACATACACATACACACACACACACACAGTATGGAGGAAGAGGTAAGGATATTCTTTCCCTGGAGCTGGGAAAGAGAGTTTGGCTCTTGACGGGTGGAGCTGGAGGAGTTGGTGCTGAGACAGAGAGGCCACCTTGTGAGGCTGTGGGATCCTCAGGCGGAGGCTGCCCTTGACACTAGTCGACAGCTGAACAGGGAATCAACTAGGGTTAAGTGAATGGGCTATCTAGTTTTATTGAAGGCTTCTCTGAGTTAGTATCGTTTTAATCTGTAGTGAAGTCAATCAATTGGGATAGGGACCAGAACTCAGCATCCCTTTCTGACCAAAACATTTTTAGACTTTCCTGAAACTCCACAGAGACACCTGATTAGGTTTGGGTATTTCCCAAATCTCTTTAGCCTATTTAAAGAACCCTAAGTTAGATCAGTCTTGGCTGATTTCATCAGTGGGATGCTGATTTTTTTACCAGTTTCATTTTTCACTGTCAACAAATTCTAAGGGCATACATACAGAAACCCCCCACGTACAGACACGAGGAAAGAGCTTCTTGTTCACAAAGAGACTGTCATAGGGAAATATTGAGAAATTACTGAGATATGGTGAAATGTTTCAATATTGTATTTCCAAATTTTATTCTTGAAAGATGTCAAGCCCATTGAGAAACCTCGGTTTGAAAACCTTTCTATTGATTCTAGTTTCTGAAATAGAACCAAGTGCGAGGCATCGCTAGTATAATTTAAAGTAACAGATTGTCTTCTTCTTTTACATTGACATTCCATTCGGCATTCTACGTGAACAAAGTAATGTTCCAGATTTTTTTTTACATATATACAGTTACATTCACTGTATTTATGTGACAAATTCAATTCCAGATATAGGTATTAGCAATTGGAACCATGCCTCAGTTAACTCCCTTATGAAAGATAATGTAGGAATGTTCTAACAAATATTTAGTTAAAAAACTGAAAAGGGTTTGGAAAATGTAAAAGTGTAATATAAATGCTAAATAAAGATAATATATTCTGAACAGCAGGCTCCTTTGAAATGGGGCCTATGAATTCCATTAGCACTCTCTGTTTACATGCTTTTAGGAACTTTTAGGAGGATGTTGCCCATGAACATGCTCATGACATGATACTTGTGGCCTAGTAACCAGCTGGGAAAGGGGCAAGTAAAACAGCAATATAATAGTTCACATCACAATATTTTTATAAGTTGCTTAATAAATGTTTATTGAACACTTACTAAGTAGGTACAGTTCTGGGTGCTGCTGGGACTACAACAGGGAATGAAATAGGCGAAAGTCAGCCGGGCATGGTGGTGCAGGCTTGTAATCCAGTACTTGGGAAGCTGAGACAGGAGGATCGCAGGTTCGAGGACAGCCTCAGCAAGTAGTGAGACTCTCATTAACCTAGCGAGACCCTGTTTCAAAATAAAAATAAATTAGGGCTGGGGGTGTAACTCAGAGGTAGAATGCCCCCGAGTTCAATCTCTAGTACTACAAAAAAAAAAAAGAAAGAAAGAAATAGGCAAAAGTCTGGCAAAGAACCTGAACAGGCATTTCTCAAAAGGAGACAAGTGGCCAACAGATACCTGAGTAAATGCTCAGCATCACTAATCATTAGGGAAGTGCAAATTAAAACTGTGATCAGAATATTACCTCACACCTATGAGGATGGCCACTATAAAAAAGGATGGAAGGTAAGGGTTGGCAAGGATGGGAATATAAATGGGTACAGCCATTATAGAAAACAGTATGGAGGTTCCCCCCAAAATTAAAAATACGACTACTAGATGATCCAGCAATTCTGCTTCTGGGTATATATCCAAAGAATTTGAAATCAGTCTGTCGATGAGATATCTGCACTTTCACATTTATTACAGCACTCTTCACAATAGCCAAGTTATGGAATCAACTTAAGTGTCCATCCATCAATAAAGGGATGAAGAAAACGTGGGATATGTACACAGTGGAATACTATTCCGCCTTAAAAAAGAGGGAAATTATGGCATTTGAGACAACATGAATGAAATTGGAAGACATTATGCTAAATTAGTCAACACAGAAAGACAAATACCAAATGTTCTTTTATATGTGGAAGCAAAAAAAAAAAAATTCAAACGCATAGAAGGAGAGAACAGAATGATGTTTACCAGAGGCTGTGGAATAGAAGGAATGGGGAGAAGTTTGTCAAAGGGTACAGTATCTCAGTTAAATAGAGAGATGCCTGATAAGTATCTGCAGTCATGGCTATCTTAATTAGCTTAATTGAATCATTCCACATTATATATATATATATATATATATATATATATGTCTTTATATGTATATTTGTGTGTGTATGTATACATATATGCAATTATAATTTGTCAATATCCAATAAAAATAATAAAACAGGCAAATGTCTACTCAGAAGCTGACATCTATTGCTTACTAACCAAGTATCAAGGTTTATTTTTTTTTCATCTATTAAATCCTCATAACAACCCCTTGAGCTAGGTGCTATTAATATTCCCATTTACAGATATATAAATGGAGGCAAGAGAGGGTCAGTATCTTGCCCAAGATCACACATTAGCGAGTAGTAGAGTTGGAATTTGAATCCCGAAGTCTGGCCTGCATTTTCCGCTAATGAGAAAAAAATGAGTGGGTACTGGACTGATTAAATTAACCATCGAGCTTGGTCCTCTGTTAATTTTTTTTTTATTTTGGTACCGGGGATTGAACGCAGGGGCATTCTACCTCCGCGCTACGCCCCCGGCTCTATTTTTTATACTTTATTTTGAAACCGGGTCTCACGAAGTTGCAGAGGGCCTCACTAAGGAGAGAGAGACAGGGAGAGAGCAAGAGAGCTGAGGCTGGCCACGAACCCGGATCCTCCGGTCTCCGCCTCCCAAAGTACTGGGATTACAAGCATGCTCCACCACGCCCGGCCCTCTGTTAATTTTATAAGGTCAAAACGATTGGGTCATCCACATCATTTGGGGTCTTTTTTTAATATTCAATTCAAAAGTTTCCTCGATGTTCTGTATGTGATGGTGAGTTATTGTGGGGATACCAAGGGAAGACAGGAATTCTGCTATTCAGGCAGCCTTCCTAGTGACCACAGAGTGCTCAGGCCCCTCCAGACTAGAACAACATTTGAGAATAAGAGCTCGTGCAGAGTCCGGAGCAGCTCCAGCACCTTTATCTTTTGCTCCTGCCCGCTCATTTCTGCTCGTCCCTACAATTTCTACTTATGTGTAGTTTCTAACGCACCTATGCTCTACCTTTTTCTCCCTATGAATCATTTAGTTTTTGCCATGCCTATCAACTAACTTCACCTTCAGTACTTCTAGTTCATGTGGCCAAGAGTGAGAATATGATTGGCCATTTATATGGGTAAGCTGGTCACAGGCTATTCCCTGCAGCTTGATTCAGTTCTTGGATTAAATGTCCACTCCTGGACCAACCACCTGCAGCAGGAGGCCAGGTCAAATGGAAAGAGCGGTTTAGTACTAGGCTCTAAGGGCACTGGAGGCTGTTGTCACAGACATGTTCTGAAGTCTGTCTTGTCCCTGCTAATACTGCTTAGCTATAAAGCTTTTGGATTTAGGTTGTCAAATAAGCATGTTATGGAGAATTCAAAATAATCTTTTCTTTTTTTTTGTGGTGCTGGGGATTGAACCCAGGGGCATTCTATCTCTGAGCTATACCCCCAGCCCTATTTTTTTTATTCTTTATTTTGAAACAGACTCTCACTAAGTTATGGAGGGCCTCACTAAGTAGCTGAGGCTAGCTGCGAACCTGGATCCTCCAACCTCAGTCTCCCAAGTACTGGGATTACAAGTGTTTGCCACCACACCTGGCTTTTCTTTTTCTTTTTCTTTTTTTTTTTTTTGCGGCACTGGGAATTGAACCCAGGGGCATTCTACCTCTGAGCTACACCCCCAGTCCTATTTTTTATTCTTTATTTTGAAACAGGGTCTCACTAAGTTACAGAGGGCCTCACTAAGTAGCTGAGGCTAGCCCCGAACCCAGATCCTCCAGCCTCAGCCTCCCAAGTACTGGGATTACAAGCATGCACCACCACTGGCCTGGCTTTTCTTTTTAATTTAGAGTCAGTTTATCCTCTGATAGAGGACTAATATCTAGAATATACAGAGAACTTAAAAAAATCACCACTAAAAAAACAAATAATCCAATCAAAAAATGGGCAAGTGAACTAAATAGACACTTCACAGAAGAAGAAATATAAATTACCAATAAATGTATGAAAAAAATGTTCAACATCATTAGCAATCAGAGAGATGCAAATCAAAACTACCCCAAGATTTCACCTATCCCCAATTAGAATGGCAATCATTAAAAACACAAACAACAACAAATGCTGGAGAGGATGTGGAGAAGCAGGAACTCTACTACACTGTTGGTGGAATTGCAAATTAGTGCAACCACTGTGGAAAACAATGTGGAGGATTCTCAGAAGAATGGGAATGAACCTACCATATGACCCAGCAATACCACTTCTAGGCATCTACCCAAAAAAACTGAAACCAAACTACCAGATTAATGCATGTGTATCTATGTTTATAGCTGCAGAATTCACAATTGCCAAACTTTGGAACCAGCCAAGGTGTCCATCAGCAGATGAATGGATCACAAAACTATGGGATATGTACACAATGGAATTCTACGCAGTCATAAAGAAGAACAAAATTACATCATTTGCAGGGAAATGGAGGGAACTGGAGAACATTATGCTAAGTGAGATTAGTCAGTCACAAAGAGTGAAAAGTCGGATGTTCTCCCTAGTATGTGGAAGCTAGGGAGAATGGGACTTAGAAGGAACTCCAGACAAAGAAGGAGAAAACTTTAGTTGAGCAAAGAAGGCAACCTAACTGAGGAAGATGGGAGGGGGGAAGAGGGAAATACATTAATGCACACAATGAATATACACAAACTTATCAGAGTCAATCACTATGCTGAGCAAGGAAAGGAGGAAAGGGGGAGGGAATAGGGTGGGATTTGAGGGAGGGCTAAATGAGCAATGTGTGCATGCATGCTTCTGATACCCTGACACTTATCAAAATGTATAACTACAATGCACCAATAAATGTAAAAAAATAAAAAATAAGTCAGTTTATAGCTCCATATTATTCTACTTTTGAATACGTCTATCTCTCCCTTCTTTGTATCTGAATGAAATGATGATAAATATTCACATCTATCCTTTACATATTTTCCTTAAGATGTTTAGAATATGGTAGATGTGAGAATTGTTTCTTTATCTGATGAATAACACACCCCTTTTCTTTTACTCTCAGCATTTCAATTACATTTCACTATCACAAGGTCTGCGCTAAGAAGGTATGCAGATGTGTCACAAGAAAGAGAATCAGGATTCAAATTAAAATACCTATATGAACCTTTCATGTTATCTAGAACACACTTCGGGAAGATCAAACTCGGCTCTCACAAATATCAATAATAAGAATCTTGGCAAAATCAATGTTCACATCATTTTTATACCTGGAAAAACATGGAGTACACAATTTTGTAGGCTAAAAAAATCAATAACTTAGCTCAGACTTATAAGGAAGATAATACATTAAAAGAATGATTTCAAATATTGTTCATTTAGGACACTTTTCTAGAAAGATTCAATTTTACCTTAAGACTTGTGGCCAATAGGATGCATTGCAATATAGGGGCCTGGGTTAGGAAAGCAGTTTGTGGCTACGAAACAGATCAAAACTAACTAGCCATTAGGGACTGGAACCCATGACCTTTAGCTCATTAGTACCAGGCTCAAACCAACGGAATGAGCTATTCATTGACAACGCTCGGATACCTGGCAGATGGGTGAACCTTTACTCCTTACTTCAAATTCCTTCCTTGGGTCTATATTATTTGTACTAAAATGTGATGGTCTTCCTGATATATGGTGAGGAGCAGGGAGGGACATGGCTTTCAAGAAGGCTTTAGAAAACAATTACTGTGTGTGTGTGTGTGTGTGTGTGTGTGTGTGTGTGTGTGTGTCCAACTAGGGAGAGAATGGAAGGCCCCCAAACACGAGGTGACCTGCTAAATGGTTTCCAGTGGAGGTGGAAGAGCACAAACCTCTTAGGCTTCACATCTGGGCATTTTTAATTTCTGAGGGCCTGGCTCATGGAGGAGGTCATCCTTGAATTTGTCCAGTATAGGAAGAGTGTGCCCGATCAATGCAGCACAAGCTAGTGTTAAAGACATAGAGTTTAGGTTTTTCAATTGAAGTTCATAGCCAGTGTCATGGTACATACCTGTAATCCCAGTACTTGGGAGGCTGAGACAGGAGGATTGCAGGTTTGAGACCAGCCTCAGCAACTTAGTGAGACTCTCAGCAACCTAGCAAGACCCTGTTTCAAAACAAGAAATAATAATAATAATAATAAAAAAGGACTGGGGGGGGGAGTGTAGCTCAAAGGTAGAATGCCTCTGGGTTTAGCCGGGCGTGGTGGCATACACCCATAATCCCAGTATTTGGGAGGCTGAGACAGGAGGATCACAGGTTCGAGGCCAGCCTCAGCAATTTAGCGAGACCCTATTTCAAAATAAAAAATAAAATAGAACTGGGAGTATAGCCAGGAGGTAGAATGTTTCAGGGTTCAACCTCCAGTACCAGAAAGAAATAAACAAACAAAAAGAATGCCTCTTGGTTCAGTCCCCAGTTCCTCAAAATAAATAAACCAATAAACTGAAGTTCATGCAGAATGGAAGTTACAGGATGAACTACAGGGAGAGATTTTGAATAGTCTTCATTTTTTGGGGGGGAAGGAGGTGATGAAAAACCTCAAAAACTCTCTGAAGAGTGAGTGCAGTGATTTGTTGGAAACATTTTCCATGTAAAATGACTTTAGCTAAGCCGCGTAGTGGTGCACACTTGTAATCCCAGTACTTGGGAGGCTGAGACAGGAGGAGTGCAGGTTCGTGGCCAGCCTCAGCAACTTATGAGCCCTCCGCAACCCAGTGAGACCCTGTTTCAAAATAAAGAATAAAATAGGGCTGGGGGTATAGTTCAGAGGTAGAATGCCCCTGGGTTCAATCCTCAGTACCACAAAAAAACAATGACTTTAGTTTCAACATATTTTGGAATGGAGTAACTGAAATCATTTGGGGGGGGGGTTTGGAAGTTTGGGTATAAGTAAATAAATAAACAGGAAGAAAAATAAAGGAGGTAATACTTTACTTTGGTATGTCAGGGAAGTGGAAGTCACAGATCTAGGTGTGACGGATGGATCTGGTGTGTGCTTGTGCAAGGGGGCAGACGAGTAGAGAATGAGATTAAGGGATGCTGGAAAGAAGGCCTTCATTCTTCCTCTGAGTGACAGAAAGTTGAAAGGATGACCAAGAAGCTTCTACTAGTACATGACCATTGAGGGACCAGATGGTAGAAGTCCTGTAAATAGAACTCATTTATACAAATAATAAAACAGTGTTATCTAGATTCTAATGGCCTGGCCAGCCTCTGCCTTGGATGGTGTCACTAAAGGAACTTTTGTTAAAAAAAAAAAAGTTTGGTAGTAGGTACCCTTTATAGTCACTCTTTTTCCAGGTGAGTACCTTCAAGGACTTTACCATCATGAACCACATCTTGGGAACAACTGAGATGAGGGGTGTGTGTGCTGGGGCGGGGTATTGAGATTAAACCTAGGGCATTCTACCTCTGAGTTACACCCCCAGCCCTTTTTATTTTGGAAACAGGGTCTCACTAAGTTGTTGAGGCTGGTTTTGAACCCATGCTCCTCCTATCTCAGCCTCCCAAATCAAATTCTGGGATTACAGGTGTGTGCCACCATGCCTGGTTTGAGATGAGGTTTTAATAACAACCTCTGGAGGAGAAGGACAGTGTATTGTAGGAGCCTCAAGCCATCCTTATTTCTGTTAGCGAGCCTCAGACCGTGCAGTTTCCAGGCAGGCCTTGCTCTCTATACCCTTGGGCCTTCATCAGACATTTAAATTGGCTCACCTTCTCAGATACTTCTGTGAAAGAGGGAGGCATCACACACCTTGGATGCATGTCCTTTAAGAATCCGACTAGCCACCACTTCTGGAAACTTGTTCCTTATCACCAATGGTGCTTCTCGATTGTACTTGCTCTACATACCCCTTTTATAACACTTGCCATGCTGGAACACGATGCCCAATTTACTACACTGTCTCTCACTCACCGTACTGAATCCCTTATAGTGCAGGCCTAGTTTCTATCATCTGTTTATCCCTAGCACTGTGCAGAGTGGTCAGCACAATGTAGGCCGTTAACATGCATCAACAGACTGTTGAACCAATAGCTCTGAAAATACATGCACAATGGGAATGCCATCTAGAGAGAATGACTCTAAGATGGATTTTTAGAAATATATCTAAAATTAATTTTAGTTTCATTGGGGGCAACAAGGTCTTGGTTTGACACACAATTCTTGGCCTTTTCTTCTCCTGTAGTCTGCCTTTGGCCATTTTGCTGCTTATTATTCAAGGGATAGAAAAAGAGAAGCTGAAATTCAGATTGGTTAATGAAGCTTCTTAGAAATTGCTTTGACAAGGGTTGGATTGATGAGTGAACTCAGTAGTTAACTAGTGGTTTGAGATTATCTATAGCTCTCACTAACCCAGCCTCCATTTTTTTATTTTACTATTTTATTTTTGTGGTGCTAGGGATTGAACCCAGAGGCATTCTACCTCCGAGCTACACCTCAACCCTATTTTATTTTTTATTTGGAAATAGGGTCTCACTAAATTGCTGAGAGCCTCACTAAGTTGCTTAGGCTAGCTTCGAACCAGTGATCCTCCTGTCTCAGCCTCTCAAGTACTGGGATTACAGGTGTGCGCCACCATGCCCGGCTCAGCCTTTCCTTCTTCACACCCCTGAACCGATGGCTGCCCAACATATGAAACATATTTTATAAACTCATTTCAGCATCACAAAGTTTGTACCTTTGTTCTGAAGTGCATGTCAAGCCAAATGCCTTGACTTTTGCTTTGTAGAATTTGGTCACTATACCAACAGGAGAAATAGTCGGGTGGTCTGCTTCTCTAGGGCAATTTCATGGTCCTAAGGAAAGAATTTGACAGTTTATTTTCTAAAACCAACTCAAGGAACATTCCTTAAGTGAAGAAATTCAATCAAGAATAATATTACTTACATTTTGGGAGAAGGATTTTTAATATGGAATTTCCATCTGTGATATATTTAAATTCTAGGCCTCAGGCAGCAATTTCAGGAAAGGGCCTCCTTTACCCTTTATTAGATACAAAATAAATAGTCCACTCTGGGGGTGGAGGCTTTCTGTACCTTCCCACCCCTGCAAAATCTAATACCTACGTCACCATTCCCGAAATCACACAATGTACTTTTTCCCTCCTTGCGCAGCAAACTCTGCCGTTGTCACCCAAATGTTTTCACAACTTTAATTACTTGAATTGTTTTGTATGTACACGTATGTAGTAGAAAAGGAGAGCCGCAAGCTGCCCAAAAGACAACCCGCAGTCAATACGCGGAGAGCTGTCAATACTGAAATACAATACTCTCTTGATCTAGTTTTGATGTGTTGACAATGGCAGGTTCTGCTCTTTAGGGCCGCTCAGCCATCTTGCCTGAACACATTGAGTGGGTATCCTCTACCTGTTTCTTGCCAAGGTACTTCAACAGTGATTTCTAAGTTGAGGTAGGAATCCCAGCGTATCTCACAACCGAGGCCTAACCCTTGGAAACTGTCCATACAAAGCCACTCTTAGGAGGCAGAAAGAACACGCAAGTTTCATATGCATACTCCAGGATGCATTCTTCCAGTCCCCAAAGAGGGAGGGATTGTACTCCGTCAAAGCTGAAAACTTTATTTCTGATTTCTCATGACCTGTAGCATGTATTTAGCCTTTGGGTGGTATTTGTGTTAAGACCAAGGCCCACTCTTTAATGGCTGAATGCATACATTTAACAGCACATGGTGGATTAGCTGCTCCGAGAATTGCCTTTAAAAAAAAAAAAAGTAAAGTGAAAAACAGACAAAGAAATCTATAACCTTAGCAGTCTTTCGCATTTGTTTGGACTGTTCTTGAACCAGCACCGAGCCGGCGACAAAGATCTCGAAAAGATGCACCTGAAGCAGTGTCTGCGGGCAGCTGCCTGGGCCGAGCCGCGTTATTGCTGCTTTCCAGCGGCGAAGGCGCAGCAGCAGCAGCAGGGAAGCAGCGCGAGCCTCCCCGGCAGCGGCGGCGGCGGCGGCGGCGGCGGCACCGGCACCAGCGCAGTTTCCCCTCTCCCCAGCCCTGACTCTACGCGCACATGCGCACTGCGCCCGCAGCCCTGGACCATTTGTCAGGACTACTCGTGAGACGGAGAAAAAAAAAAGAGAAAATTTGGGGGTAAGAACGGTTGATCGGCTCTAATCGCTCATTAATCTGCAGATGTGTCCGTGCCAGAGCCATTCATTTATTTTTCTGGGTGAGGATGAAAGTTGAGAGCCCTATAGAGGGAAGGAAGCGCACCCTCGTCTTGTGAAACAGATCAGGGGAGGGGAAGGACAGAAGGGGTTTCTCCCCCACTTCTCTGCGCCTCTGGGAAAGAGGAGAAAACTTAATCCCGGGGAAAAAAAGTGGGCAAGTGACTCGGAAACGGCTGGCGGGGGAGTCTCTGGGCATCTCACTCAGAAGTAGTGAGTGCGAGTGTGAAAGAGGAACAAAAGAGCGAGAAAAGAGAAAGGAAAAAATGGGGGGAGGAGAGACTTGTATTTTTTCTTTGCGCGCACCCGGGGAGGGTGTGGGGGCCGTGCGGGAGGGCGCCGGGCGCCGCGGCCGCGTCGGGCTCTCGCCGGCGCGCAGGCGGCGGGATGCGTGGGGCCCCCTCCCCGCGCCCCCCGAGCTTGTCACTTTGGTCGCTTTCATGACACCGGGCGCGGGTGGGGGAGCGGCGCCGCGGTGCGTGTCCGGGTGGGCGCCGCGGAGCCGCAGCCCGGGCGGCGAGCGCGGCGGCGAGGAGGCAGGGGCGCCGGCGGGGGGCGCGGGGGCGGCCGGGCCGCGGCTCGGTGCGGCGGGAGGGGAGCGGGAGGGCGAGCCCCGCGCCCCTGCGGCCCCCTCCGCCCGTGTGGCCTTTGTGCCGGGCGCGCACCGGCGAGCGAGCGAGCGAGCGCGAGAAGTACAAGTACGGGAGACCGAGGCAGTGGGAAAAGAGGCCGCGCCACTTTCCGGCCGCCCGCGCCCGCTCGGCTGCGGAGAATGGACTGGTTGAATGTGCAGGCGCGCGGGGCGCCGGCGTGTGCTGCTGGGTGTGCGCGGCGGCCAGGCAGGCCTCCGCGACTCGCACCGCGCACACGCACTCACACGCACGCACACCCGACCCGCGGCGGGGCTGGGCGGCCGAGAGTTTGCGTTCGCTTCCTCGCCGCCTCCCCGTTCCCGACCGAGTGTGTGAGAATTTCCTATAGATCAGCTCCAATTTCCGCCATTTTGGGAAAGTTGCACAAAAATAAACCCTCCGGTTTATTTCTGCCCGAGGCAGGAAAGTGCTTCGGGGAGCGGCGCGGCGCGGGCCGCGGCGGCCGTGCGCGCGGGGGAGGAAGCGGGCCGGGCCGGGCCGGGAGCCCGCGCCGTCGCGGCGTCCGCCCGCGCCGAGCCGAGCCGTGCCGAGCCGTGCCGCGCCGCGCCGGCCGGGTGCGGGCGTGTGTCGGGCGGCGGCGCGGTGGCGGCGGGCTGCGCCGGGGAGGCGCGGGGCTGCCGCGCCGCCGGCAACTTGTTTACGCCGCCGGGGCCCGGGGAGGCGAGCGGGGTCGCCGGCCGCCTGGCGCCGCGTGCGGGTGCCATTGCGCGATCGCGGGCTGTGCACACTCGCGTCCTGGGCCCGGCGGGCGGGCCTCGCTCCGCGGCGGCGGCGGCGGCGGCGGCGGCGGGGCGGGGGGAAGTAGAGGCCGGCGGGGGTGGGGATCGGGAAGCGCAGGAGCAGAGGCATCCGCCGCGCGCCCCGCGAGCGAGCCGGTGGGGGAGGCGGAGGAAAACTTGCGAGCCCTGCCGGGGAGGGGGCGCGGCGGCACGGGCCGGGGAGGGCGCAACTTCGGGACTGCTGGTAAAACTTTAATTGCCTTTCAAGAAAAAAAAAAAAAGGCCCTATGATTTCCACCCCCCCGTTCTGGTCGGAGCACGGCCCACAGCGCGACCGTGAGAGAAAGTTGCAAAGCGGGCGGCTTCCTCCCCGCCCTCGCCGCGCAGCACCGGGGTGTCTGTGTGTCCGTCTGCGCTCCGAGAGACGCGGGGGTGCCGAGCCGCACTCCCGGGTCGCGCGGACCGCGGCTCCGGCCCCACCCTTCCACGGGGAGACCAAGGTAAACGCCGCTCCGGTGCCCCTCCTCGGTCCCCCTGCCGCCGCCACCCCGCTTCCTTTTCCTCCCCCTCCCCGCCGATTTTTTTTTTTTTTTGAGGGGACCCGAAAAACGGAGTCTCTTTCCTTATGCAACTTCCTCGGGCGCCGCGAGCACGGCCCTTCCCCCTCCCTGCATCCCTTGGTCCGCTCCTGGGCCACCTCGGGGCCACGGCCAGAAACAAGCATGCGAGATCCATCAGAGCGCACGGAAACAAAATAGATTTTTTTAAAAAAAAATTGTTGTAAGTTAAGGGACCCCAAGATGGGAAATAAGAATTTGGGGTTGGGGGCGTCGGCCGGGGCGAGTGCGTCGGATTCTCCTTTGGATCTTCGGAGATTGTTGTTTGTGATGTCTTCTTGGGTCTTGGGAGCCCGACAGTCTCTGTACTGGCTATCTCGGTCGCGTGGATTTTTGCGCAAGTTTTTAGAAAAACAGACTCGAGTAGAGAGAGCATTTCTCCGGAAAGTTTCAAGTGCAGCAAAATAGCGAACGTGCAAAACTGGCCAAGGGGAGACCTCTAGTGGTTAAACGCATCTTAAGTTCGGAAGGCCGAGAGCAAAGTTTGGCCTTTACTTGTAGCTACGTAGTCCATTCCGACGTGGAAGTAATTAGAGGACCTGAGCGAGCAGCCAGATGTTGTGTGAAAAGATGCTGATCAGAAATAGGAAGTTTGGCAAAGCGGAGAGCAGTGAGTTCTGAGGGTTCGAATCTTGTAACTTCTCTCCTTCATTGTAACTTCTCATTATGTGAGAAAAACAGTTTGCTTTTATTCTGGGATTTGAGATTGGGCCCTCCCTGGATAAGAAATAATTGTTTTTATTTTTATCGTTGTCTGTATCGTTCATCAATCTTTAGTCACCAGTCATAGCGAATAATTTCACTTTGAATGTTAATAAAAATACAAAAAGAAGTATGTGTTTAAAACTTTGAAACATGTAAAGGACCTTTGAGATATTCACCTTTTATATGAACTGGTTATTCTCTGATAAATATACTTGAAGGCTAGTATTTGCTTTTTTCAAGCTATATAGTTATATATGTAGTCATAAAATAAGTAGCACCTTCTAGTACTAAGGTTGTAACTTTGTTTCACTGGGTAAAGTATTTCTGAATCCTTTTGTATAATCTGTGATTTAAAACACTAAATATATGGGTAAAATCTACTTACATAATATCTATTCTCTTGCTAGTGTGTATTCTATAAAGTTTCTTTAATTTTAAAGATGAAACAATGCAGGAAATTAAAGTGTGTCGAGTGATCCCTATAACTTCACCTGCCTGTCATACAGTGAGAGATTTTATTGGGTGGATTTAGGATATAGGAATGACATAAATGATTAAAAACAATTTCACCTCATATGAAACTAGTTTATTTTAATAAACAGAGTGATATGGTGTGGATTTACGCATGTCAGTGTTTGAAAATATAAACTTGTTAATTGCGGATTGTGGGGGTTGAAGGCTTCTTTTTGATAACAGTGCTTTGATTTTACTTTCTTCTTTTAAAATCAATGCCAGATCCTTAAGAGAAGTCTTTGGGGTGCACAAAAATTGTGAAGACCATCAGACAATTCTGTTTCTTTACTGTCACAAGGTAAGATTTGCTTGTTGATATAAATTGCTTGATATTCTTGCAGATTTTAAGAGCTGCATGTGGATTGAGAGTGTGGGGCAGGATTAGCAGAAAAACCCGAGTCGTGGGGGCTGTTTTGAATGCATGAACATACAGTGAGAGTTTTGGAGTATTTAAGGAACTCCTGTGGCTTCCAAGCAGGGCTGACTTGTGCCTGATAGCATGTTACAGGGTTATAGTGAGGATCCACTTGCTAGAGTGTTCGCTTAGACTCTTCAGCGCCACAGGAAATACAGCTGTTGTCCAGCAAGAGGTTTTTTGGTGATTTTGGAGAGTGCTTGCTTACCTTCCATAATCCATGGCCTACTTGAATGACAAAGGTCATTCTCAGGTAGAGGGGGCAGTTCCTTTGTGCCACTCAGTACTTTCCACTGAATATACCTTTTTTTTGCCACTTTTTCTTTAACCTTTCTTTTTCCTTTTCTGCTTGTTTTCCTGCCCCCTCTGTCTTCAGTACTAAAGGGGTTGCTGATTCCTATTTGGCAAAACCAAAAGGAAACAAAATTAGACTTCCTTTTATGAGTAGGACTCATAATCCTCATTGGGCCAGGTGTGGTCTGGAAATCAAACTGAATAGTTGCCAATATAAAAATGATTTTTAACAGGAGCTCATTGTCATTTTCTGCCTGTGGGTCATCTTGAGTAGTGTAATTAAGAAAATAAATAGATGTGGTCCACATAGATGATGAAGCAGAGACTGGGGCAAGAACAACTGTGAGAAGATCATGCAGACAGAAGTAGGGTTCAGGCAGAGTAGTGGGCAGTCTCTGGGATGGTGACTTTCACGTTTGGACACGCTGAGCTGAAGACAGTACTTGCTTCTCTTCGTTTGGAGAGTCATTGTGACTATAGGTAGAATGCTAGAATGGGAATCAGAAGACTCAGTTGCGTCACTTAATGTATCACCTTGTGTAAGTCACTTTACCTCCTTTAACCTAGATTTTTCCATCTAGAAAATGAGAACAATAATATTCGTCTTGCTCCTTTTTTTAAGAGTCAAATAAAATAAGATTTTGAGGATTAATTCAAGTGTGTGGTGTCATATAATTATTTTACCTTAGCCAGGCTTTGTGAAGGGCAGGAGGTGGGTTGTCTAGGGCAGTGCATGGTGACTTAATTCCTGGCTAAAATTTTTAGATTAGTTTCTGGTGTATATATTAGATGTGCTTGTCAAAGAATTTCCAGCAGTATTTCTTTTCTGGAGAAAAAAGTAATTTATCGTTGATAATATTGGCTCTTTGAGGGGAGGGATCATATTCTAACATGGTGCTGGGTACAAAGCCTGGGATTTATTTTCCCCAGATTAGTCATTTAATAAGGAGAGGGAGTAAATGAAAAAAATACTTTAAAATGATGCCTAATTGTGGAAATGGTAGGGTGATAAAAGTAGAAGAGTTGGCGTGAGGGGAATTCATGTACTGTAATTAATATTTCGGTTGCATGAGTCTGCTGGGAGAAGCAGATGAGAAAATAGGTAACTGGGGTAGTAGTGATTTAAACTAACTGTGGGGACCAAAAAATGAGTCCCATAAATGATTGAATTTAGGTAGGCTATTTCCACCTGTTTTGTAGATCCCTTTGTTACTATTCTAATGATAGCCAACTCTCTAAAATCTAGATAGAAAAAAACTCACAGGTACCATTTGTCATTATTTTCAATTTGATGATATGGAATCTGACAAACACTGGTTTGTTTTGTTTTAATTAATTAATTAATTAATTTAATTTCTCTTGTAGGTTATACACTCAATGTTCTAAGAATTCAAAAGCCCATTAGTGGAGGAAAGAAGAAATATTTGTCCTGTTTAGTTAGTCCCTGAGTAATTGAAAGTTGATTTATGAATACTTTCCACTGGTCTGTTTGGGGTAGCTTTTAAGAATCATATACTATTTTAACCAACGCTATAGTAGATGCAGTTAGGATGGGAAATTTACAGGATAAATTACTTTATGTGGTGTGGGACGGGGTACCCTGGGGGTCCCAAGGATGGGTTACTGAGTGATCCCTCCAGCAGTGTTTCTAAGTTACTTAACCAGTTTTTATTGAGCGCTTATAGTACAGAACTCTTAAAAGACTAGGTTTTTGCCCTTGTAGAGTTCCTAGATCCTTACCTCAGGAGGAGACTTCACTCTGAGCTCTGCTAGTAACAGGGTAACAATTGCACACTATCCCTATAGAAAAGAATAAGGACTGTAGCAATCGTGGAAACCAGCAGCTGGGAAGCATGGATTTGGGAGCTAACTGATGCAGGACTATGGCATAGAATTGCATACATGTGGCACAGTATAGTGCATTCCTTTTTAATGTGTAGCCTTCAGAAGCTACTAAGCAGCTTTTCATCTGCTGTCAAGGAATGCCTGAATTATGCCGTATCTGGGGAGGAGGATGGATTGGGCTGACCCATTCTCTGTGACCACTGTGTTCACAAGGTGACCTGCTGGTGTAGATCTGCGTGACCACTGTCCCTACTTGCTAGTCTTGGGAACTCGTTCCTTACAAGGATTTGGGTTATTATGGTACTGGTGAAGATTCTGTATTAATTATATCTTTTTGCAGTGCTATGATTGAACCGGAGGGCTTGTGCATTCCAGGCAAGTGCTGTACCACTGAGCTACATTCCAAGCCCCAAATAAGCTACATTTAGAAAGAAGTATTTGTTATGTTCATATGTGTATGTATTCATATATGATGTCTTGAAGTTTAAGGGTTCTGTAGAAGATATATTTTATAAAGAGCTTCATTATCCCGTGGGAACATTCTCAGGTTTTCTCTTTACTGTGTGAATGATTTCATTGATACGTGCGGATAAGTCAACAGTGGGGGATTATGGACTAATTTGTATTGATTGTAGCAGTTTATTGCAGCAGGTGGATGGAAGCAAACACCAGGTACAGGTACCCTTGAAATAGAACTAAATTTGATTTATGAGGTCTAGGAAATACCCATCCAGGAGACGGGATAGTTTGGAGGAAAGAACAAGAACTTTTTGTGTGTGTGTGTGGTACTGGGGATTGAATTCAGGGGCATTCTACCTCTGAGTTACATCCCCCAGCCCTATTTTTTATTTATTTGGAAACAGGGTCTCACTAGGTTGATGAGAGTCTCAGTACTTGCTGAGGCTGTCCTCGGACCTGCGATTCTCCTGTCTCAGCCTCGCAAATACTGGGATTACAGGTATGTGCCACCAGGCCTGGCGAACAAGGACATCTGAGGGGAACTTGAGTAAAGTTGGGTGATTGTGGCTGAGAGATGAGCTCAAGTTTCTTCCTCAGAAGCGGACTTGGAATTAAGACTTTGGAGGGTGACTGTAAGGATTGCATGTGTAATATACGTAATATAGTAAAGTGCCCTTTGTAGTAGTCTCGTTTCTACCATATATACTGTCAGTGTTGTGTGTTGAGTCAACAAACACTTATTAAGCATACGTTTTATGTAAACGGATATTGGGAGTGCTTCACACGGTCACCCTTAGGATTGTGTTGAATGCATGAGTATGTTGGGGCTACAAAGAAACAGAGCATCAGTCCTTGCCTCATGTGTTCATAATCTAGTTCGGAAATAAGCTATTCTTGAATAATGGTAATTTACAAAACAAAGCTGCAGTTAAGGGTGAGTGACTGGTAGAGATAAAGCCTTAGGTAACACAGTGGTGCTTGTGAATTTGGTGTTAAACATGTCTCTGTGATAGGGACCAGGCAGGTAGGATGCCCTCTCAAAACACTTGGTGTGTTAATGTTTGAGGTACAGTTGTACTCTGAGTGTCTTCTGAATGTCAAGCATTAAGCTTGGTGCTCTATATTCATTTATTCATCCCAAAACTGCTTAGTGAGAGCCTTCTGGGTGCCAGGTATGGCTCTAGGCACTGCGTATTATCTCTACTACTATCACTAACCTTGAACATTTGGTATTATTGTTTTGCTTTTAAAGCAAGCTGCTACCCCGAGATACTTAGAAATTTGTCTAAATTTAGGGAAAATGATATTGGCTTAGCATTGTTTTATTATATTCTTAGGTTTCTGATTTTGTGTGTGTGTGTAGGGGGGCACTGGGGATTAAACCCGGGGCATTCTACCTCTAAGCTACATCCCTAGTTCTCTTTATTTTTTGTTTTGAAACAGGGTCTTGCTAGGTTGCTGAGAGTCTTGCTAAGTTGCTGAGGCTGGTCTAGAATCTGCAATCCTCCTGTCTCAGCCTACCAACTACTATAGGCATGTGCCACCACAGGTTTCTGATTTTTTTTTTTTTTTTGCGGTACTGGGGATTGAACCCAGGGGCATTTATCTCCAAGCTACACCCCCAGTCCTATTTTTTATTCTTTATTTTGAAACAGGGTCTCACTAAGTTGTGGAGGGCCTCACTGAGGAGCTGAGGCTGGCCGCGAACCTGCAATCCTCCTGTCTCAGCCTCCCAAGTACTGGGATTACAAGCGTGTGCCACCACGCGTTGGCTAGGTTTCTGATTTTTAAAATAGTAATTCCTAGACTGTTTCAAAGAAAACACATTTCCAGATTAATATATTTGTTTTTATACATTTGTTTATACCAAGATGAGCAATAGTGAACCGCAATAAGAAAAATTGATGGAAAGAAAATTCTATATATTTTTTACCAAGAATGTGAGAAAAAAATTATTGAGTTATGCTGAAAAGAACACGTTGGTCTAGTCCATGGCCTTGAAATGACCACTAACTGTTAATAAAGCAATCAGTCAAAAAGAATGAGACCCAGGTTTACTGAAGTGGATGATGATGATGGAATTTACTCAGAAGACAGGATTGTAAACGGAAAGAAGAAAATGAGGAACAGAGATGATAGTGGGGGAAGCGGGGGAGGGGTGTAGCTCCTAGAATCAAAATAAAAGGAAGATGGAATATGACTAAGATACTTAATAACAGTGCTGCAGCTACTGGTGTTTTCCTCTAACCAGAAGGCCGTGTCCCATATTTGCATGGTGACATGAAGAGACTCCTTCACCTCATGGCATGGTTCTGTGTTGCAGTGGGAATATCTCCTGTTGAGCACGTTGTGGTGCATCAAGCAGGTCTTTGTCTGACTTAACAGGTGCCGTGGCATGCACTGATTACAGGGAACGGACTATTTCTCTTTTCTTGAAACTCTGTATTATTCAGCAAAAATTTTTAAGCCCCCATTATATACCAGACCTTTTCAAGGTGGTACCATAGCTTTATATTATATATAATTTCATGGCATTAAACTAGTTGAGTTTCTAGAGCATTTTGAGTAGCATTGTTCAGGCAACACAATCAGTTGAGTATTTTTCCCCCATCTGTTACACTGTTGAACCCTGAAGAGTGAATTGAAATTTCTACATGGTCAATCTGGTCTGGTTGTTAAATGATCTAAATAATTCACCCTGTTGATTTGTGGTTTTATTTGGTGGACTTGAGGATTAGCTGTTCATTCTATTGATAAGGAGGTTGGCTACAAATGGCTATCAAGATATGCCTGTAGGCATGACTTCTGTGAGAGAAATAAAATCTGGTCAAATCTAACTTATTACATGCAAAAGAGAAATCAAGTGTAAATCCTTTAATTTTAGCTCTATGTTCCCTAAATATATGGAGCAGAATTAGTAAAGAGAAGACAGCACTTTTAGTGTTTTTAAAAAAAATTACGAAGTGAAATAAAAAGAACGAGGCACTACTTTTAGTTTTTCTTTTTAAAATTAAGTTCATGCATATGTAGCAAAGGCAAAGAAATATCTGTGTCAGACAGGTTCTTGTTCTTTTTATGGTCTTTGAATCTTTCTAATGGGTGTAAAATTTCTCTGCTTACCCTTGTAATGTAGTGTGTTGATGAGATAGCACTTTTAAGAACATTTCTGCCTCACATTGAGATATCTTATAGTCCATATATTGAACATGAACTTCAAATAAAGGCATTTGGTGAGAATATATTAAATAGGCCATAGACCTGTTAATGTCGGTTAATGTGATTTCACTTTCTGTGTACATTTTTTTTCTTGAAAGGCATTTTTCATTTTCTGTTCCTCCTTTAGAGGAAGTAAGTAGGTTAGGCCACAGAATCTCAAATACTTCATCCTTCTTACAGTAAACGAGGGGCAGGAAGTTGAGATTTTGTAAAGGTTGCCTTTGGTGATTACTTTGCATACCATCTTCATGGCAGAACTGATAGCAGATCAGATAAGCCATTGCTACCTTAAAGTAGGGTAGTTCTCACTAAATATGGTCAGTAGATTCAGTGGGAGTGTTTTTGAGAAAATATCAGTAAGATGGAGCCATTCTAATAGCTGATTCTTATTTAAAGGCTGCATGGATTAATTGATCCTCCAGTATCTGCTATCCAAGCATAGTTGAGGATAGAAGACCCAGGTTTTTAAGGGTTTGTTCTTGATACTATTAAGATTTCAGTTCTCACATTGAAATAATCTAGGGTGTTCCTGCTTAAATCTATGAACTTGGGCCTACAGGGCAAAATTTCACATCTCTCCACCAAGATCTCAGTTGCAATATGAGAGCAATTCAGAGTTCTTATCAGGCAGGGTGAGTAGAATATCAAAGCTGGTATCTGTCATGCTTGATTTGAAAGGAAAAATTTTCTTTGTAGCAATATGTGTTTGTTGAGAGATGCTTCAAGTGCGAGTTTAGATTTTTCTCTTATCCTTATTGAATAAGCCCGTTTAAGAGGTTTGAATTTAACTTCTTTTGATGTGTTCTTCCCTGACGCTTAAATAAGGAGAGCTTCTTGGAGTGGTAATGTTATGCTTCTGCCAAAGAAGTAAATAAATACTTAGCAGCCTAGTTGTTAGTTGGAATTTCACTAGGGACTATGAGATGAATGGACAAATGAATTCCTTTTTCTGATTTTCTGTTTCCCCAACCTTCCCCTTCATGACTCTGTTGCATTTTCTCCCTCTCTTATTTATTCCTTTGATAAACTTTATTGCCACCTACTCTGAGTCTTCACAGAGGAATTTTAAAAAGAATAAATCCAAGTCTCCTTCAATACCTCCTGAAGATAGATGATCACAACACTGACAGCAATCGGGGTATGGATGCTGTCTTCCCACTCTCCTCCTGGCATCGTCTGTGCATATACACACTCCCGGGCTTGTGGAGGGGACAGCTCTGTGGTCACTTGAGCCCCTCTGGGGAGGATCCTTAGCTTTCATCTCTCCTTTTCCCACTAGCCTCTTGCTACAGTCCTTACAGTACTGTTTGTGCCTTTGTACCAGCTTTCTTGAAAGCGAGTCCTGAAGCCAGCATTGGTATGTGAGGAAGTTTTTATGTTTCCTTAGCGCAAATGTCACAGTAAGGTCGCCAATGGCCTAGTTTGGGGTAGTTTTTCAGAAATTATGTCCTCTTCTTCTTCTTCGTTGTTGTTAAAATGTTCTTTTCTGAGCCAGGCATGGTGGCACACACTTGTAATCCTGGTACTAGGGAGGCTCAGACTGGAGGATCGCAAGTTTGAAGCCAGCCTCAGCAACTTAGACCCTGTTTCAAAACAAAAAAATAAAAACAGGGCTGGGGGTGTAGCTCAGGGGTAGAATGGCCCTGGGTTCAATCCCCAGCACCACACATTAAATGAATGAATGAATGTATTCTTTTCTTTAGAAGAACTTGACAAAGCTAATATTTATTGACCTCACATTTGGGAGACCTTACCAAGTCTCCGGAATCCACTATGAAATATACTTGTTCATAAAATCTGAGTCTTGCCATTATTCTTAACTGCCTCCCCCATCTCTGAACTCCTGAAAAATTACAAAGGTATTGGCCTTTGCACAGTTGTCATCCCCTGTTCTCTGTTCCTGCACACACCTGGCAGCCTGGGCTTGGAGGACTCTGGAGAGCAGCTCATTTTCATTTCTTCAGAGCGACCGTCACTCTTGTGGACTGAGCCTCCGCTGTGTGCAAAGCACTCCAACTTGCATGATTTTTTTCAAAAAGCCTCTGCTAAGTATCTGTTTTACAGCTGAAGGAGATAAGGCTCAAGCGAGGGGAGGTGCTGTGCCTATGATAGGGTGGATAGGGTGTTACGTAGCCAGTGCGGCTGAGACTTCAACCCAGGCGCTGTGCTCCACACCCTTTGCTTTTCACCATCACATTAAGGTGTCTTCTCTGTTGACTACAATGCAGCATGCTGGGCACTGTCTTGGGAGGTGAAAGTTTGTTGGTTAGCTAGGGGACCTCAATTTTCTCATCTGTAAAATGAGGATAACGTCCTGATCCATCTTAAAAGATTGAGATTTGAGTAGGTGGATATGGATGAGATCCTTTAAAATAACAAAGCATTAAGGACTCCCTTCTGCCCCAGGATGTCTGTGTCTCTTTAATGTGTGTTAGGCTTAAAGGATTGTTCTGATCCCCCACCCTTCACCAGTGGCCTTGGATTGGTGGAGATGAGAGCTCTCCCAGTAAGACTATGACCTTCTCTGGTGTCATGGAGAAAAAAGGAGAACACCAGAGAATAAATCAGAAATGTAGGGGCGTCTTAGGATGCAGGGGTCATATTTCTTTTTCAGGCTCACTTTCTCAAGTGGGTTAAAAGTACACTGTCTGGTATCAGAGACTACTGGCCTCAACACATGGCTGCAAGCTAGGAGCTAGATCAGAAGGTCGCCTCCTTGTGGTTGAGTCTAACTTGAAGATGAACAAACTGTCCTGTAAAACACCACCCTATTTTCATGTTTTCCATAGAGGGGCTTCTGCAGAGCTCAGTGCACTGTGATAGTAATCCTAAGGCCGAGTGGCTGAGACAGTGCTCCACGGTGTCAGCACTGCCACCAGTGTGCACGGTGCACCTCCCAAAGGCTGCTAGGGAATTACATGTCTCTGTCACCATGGAGTCTTTTATTGAGGGATCTGAATAAGTGGCTTTCTAAAAATTATGTTTTGGGGAACAGATTTTGGAAAATGTTGCCCTAGCCTTTGGTCGGGTCTTTAAATGGAATCAGACCACTGTGGTGGCAGCATGATAGCTCCTAGTACCCTCTACGGGTTGGATGAACTTCAGGTTTACCCCCCCCACACACACACACACACATGGCAAATTCTTTTCTGTTATTTTGGAGTGAATGCTTTTTTTTTTTTTTGCAGTACTGAGGATTGAACCCAGGGACATTCTACCTCCGAGCTACACCACCAGCCCTATTTTTTATTTTTATTTTTTAAACAGGCTCTTGCTAGGTTTATGAGTCTCACTACTTGCTGAGGCTGTCCTTGAACCTGTGATTCTCCTGTCTCAGCTTCCCTAGCATCAGGTACAGGCATGTGCCACCACACCCAGCTGGAGTGAATGCTTTATGAAGAAACCGGGAAGGTTTCTTGAGCCATCAAAACATGAAGAATTATTATTAATAAAATATTTACTTTTAATGTAGCTGTCTTGACATCTTCTGATACAGGTTTGAACACAGATAGCTTACTACTCATAGATGCTATTGAAAAAAAAAGCAACCATTTAAATTTTGTTGTTGTTGTTGTAGTACTGGGGATTGAACCCAGGGGCATTCTGCCTCTGAGCTACACCCCAGCCCTATTTTTTTTTTTTTTTATTTGGAAGCAGGGTCTCACTAAGTTGCAGAGGACCTTGCTAAGTTTCTAAGGCTGGCCATGAATTTGTGAGCCTCCTGTCTAAGCCTCCCAAGTACTGGTATTACAAACTTGTGCCACCATACCTGTCCATTTAATATTTTAAAGGTCTCTGAGCAGCTCTTATGAACTCAATTGTTAAAGTAGATAATTACAATAAGTTAACACTTTGTTGACCATTTCTTTGTGATAGCTAAGGTATTACCTGCCTTATCTAATCTTCACCATTACTCAGTGAAGGAAAATGGTAAGATTCTTCACATTTTACAGATGAGGAAATTGAGACTTTACGAGATTAGTTTGTCCACGATCACAGAGAGGATACCTGTCAAACTTTGGGAAGTGAAATGAAGAGGAAAGGAAAGAGGTGGTTTAGGGAAGGATGAGGGGTAGAAAGTATGACGAGACTGGAGGATAATCCCTGAAGTAATTGGATTTGTGCCTGTGAAAGATGACAAGGAGCCAGGCGCCTGGGGAGGGGGAGGCTCAGAAGTTTTATATGCCATGGTAAGAGCCCTTTTAGCTGGTATTACTGAAGAATGACATTTAGGATTTTTGAGTATGTCGCTCTGTGCCAGGTACAGCATTTGGTTGGTGACTGATGATTTCTATAAAGTATACCAAAAGCCATCTTCAGTTAATGGTCCTCAGGTAGGCGTCATAGCAACAAGGCGTTGGAATCCCGCCACGGAGGACGGCATTTCTCCCTGCCTTGCTACTCTTCTATGCAGTTGTCAGTTTTGCTTGGTTCATGGTAATGACTTTAGGGTTGACATTCCTGACTCACTCTTTACAAAAGATATGTTGCCCTCTTAACCAAAAACTGGAAAGCTTAGTCCATTAATACCCGGCACTGTTATGTCAGGCCCCATCTGAATGACAGAATTTTAATCTGATTCTGGTTCTCAGGATTTTAATCTGAGGCTTTTGAGGTAATGTGTACCTTCATTTTACGAACACTCTTGGCTCATAACTGTAGCATCTTTGTACCTTAATTTTGGAATTGCACCCTTAATTGAATTGTTAATGGCAAAGCTACAAAATGCAACTCTAAAGAAAGCAAGTGTAAAATGATTTAACTCTGAGGCTGGTCTTAATGAACATCAATTTGCTGTGCTTTTAAATATAATTTGGGGAGAAAGATGTTTGAGCCGGAATGGCGAGGCCACACTTAGCACTCCCCCTCTGTAATCCTTGTTCCTCTCCTTATCTGCCGGCCCAGACACTTGTGTTGTAGGCAGGGCCCGCTCTTTTACTTTGTGCTGTGCATCCTAGGTTGGATTGCCTGTCTTCAGAGGACTGTTATCTTCTCTCATGTCAGCCTCAGGCAGGCCCTTCACTTGGAGTATGCTGCAGGAGTTCAGCACCAAAGGAGACTGTACTCTCACTATGAGCCCCTCTTTTATCCACTCATGGCAGATAGAAGCAAAGAAGTGGTATGAAGGAAGGATTATGAACGACACACAAACTCTGTTTATCCCTAGTCAAGATGCGATACAGTAGATTCTTGACATTTGTGAGGGGTATGTCCCAAGCCAATTGCAGTTCTCAACTTGAAAAACTCACTGTAGCACACAATTCCTTCCTTAAAATTACTAAAGTATAAGTCAGGCGTGTTGGTGCACGCTTGTAATCCCAGTACTTGGGAGGCTGAGACAGGAGGATTCAGGTTCGCAGCCAGCCTCAGCTACTTAGTGAGGCCCTCTGCAACTTAGTGAGACCCTGTTTCCAAATAAAGAATAAAAAAAATTGCTAAAGTATAACAAATATTTTAAGTGATCTCTCTAGACCCACCAGTACTTATCTTACTTGATGAGGGATTTTTGTACTGTCTGGAACACTTATTGAAATAAACTCACACATCTTTTCTTGTTTCCTTTTGGAGCAGTTGGTAGTTTTGTTCACACAATGTGTCTGAGTCATCATTGCTTTTGACATTTCAGTCTTTAATTTATCCGAAACTTTAATTTTGTGGCTAGGGCCTATTACTTTCACAAACATGTTCATATTCCCCCATTCTGTCATCAACACTAGACTCAACTAGCAGTTAATTTTGTTTTATTTCTTAAAATGAAACAGTTTTTGTCACTTTGTTTACCGTGTTCACAGCACCGAGACTATGCACTGTGACTAAGAGCATACCTGGACCTTGGCCAGGACAGACGATTTGCCCCTCAGCTTTATAGCATGTGTGATTCAGAATCATGTCTCTGCAAAAGGACAAATTAGTAAACGTCACGAGAACTTCAGGTGTCACTCAGGAATGTTAGAAATCATAAAATATTCGGTCTGGAATGCATACCTTAGTTGTGAAGGAGTGAGCCCTCTACTTCTCCTTTCACCCATCTGTTGAATTGGTTCATGTGCATATATAGTTAACACTTAATAGTTAACTTACCCAAGAGCTTTGCAGAGGTTGATTTCCCTTAGTGACTTCTAGGTAGCATTCTACCTTCAGGGACATTCTACCTCTGAGCTACACCCCCAGCGCTACTTTTTATTGTTTATTTTCAAACAGTCTCACTAAGTTGCGGAAGGCTTCACTAAGTAGCTGAGGCTGGCTACGAACCTGCGATCCTGTCTCAGCCTCCCAAGTACTGAGATTATAAGCGTGCGCCACCATGCCTGGTTTAGGTGATAGTTTTTGATATCAGTAACAAATATTTTCATGATAAAACATGCCCTTTTTTTGGTATTAGGGATTGAACCCAGGGGCATTGTACCTCTGAGCTATACCCCGCCCTATTTTTTTTCATTTTGAAATAGGGCCTTACTAAGTTGCTGAGGCTGGCCTTGAACCTGCAATCTTCCTGTCTCAGCCTCCCCAGTACTGGGATTACAGGCATGTGCCCACACCCAGCCAAAACATCTCTCTTTTAAAGATATTTTTAAATAAACATGAAACGGGATTTAAAACCTCATTCCTATAATTTAAAAAGTTGAACATTCAACAGGTACACAGAGTATACAGAGTAAAGGCTTCATCCCAGTGGCTGTCATTTAGCAAACTATTGCCCCTTATCAGACATAGCCAGTGTTACTGGTTTGCGACAAATCCTTCCAGAATTGTCTTTCAAATATAAGCAGTATACATGCTTATATATGCCCTCTTTTATTTTATACAAAGGGTAGCATGCAGTTTTTGAAGTTAGTAGTATTAGTAATGTCTTGGTGTTCTTTCTTTATCAGAATGTAGTTTCCTTGTTGTTGCTTCCCATGGCATTATATATCATCATGAGGATTTACTATAGTTGTCCTCTACTGATAGACATTTGAGTTGTTTATACATATGTGCATGTATCTATAAAACAAGTTTCTAGACATTGAATTGCTGAATTGGAGGATATGGTTTTGAATATTGACCTCCATAGTGGTTGTTCCAATGCCCCCATTAAGGAGCATGAGAGGTCCTGCTTCCCCATAGTCTACTAACATAGAATCGTTTGTTTGTTTGTGCTCAGCATTGAACCCAGGGCTTTTGCACATGCTAGGTACATGCTCTACTACTGACATGTACCTCAGCCCCTTAACATAGGAGTTTTGAATGTAAGATAACTAGAGGACTGGGGTGCTCCATGAAGGAGCACTTGCCTAGCATATACAAGGCCTTGGGGTTAATCCCCAGCACTGCAAAACACACACACACACACACACACACACACACACACACGAACTAATTTCATTGCCACCTAATGATGTAAGTAGTAATGGTAGAATGGGGCTACAAGGGACTTGTTTACATGAGAAACTGCAGAGTTTCATTCAATAGAATATCTCAAGGGAGGGTCAAGTTGCCCATTTTTGCTTTGGAGACAAGGAATGGTGCAGGAGAGAGCTCTAGGAGGTACTTCTGAGGATAGTGTCTTATGTCATTTAGTTTGCTCTCTAGACCTCTGTTGGAGGCTTAGGGCAAGAAGACTAGAATAAAAGTGAATAAAAGCTGAAGAGAATTGTTTTCACAAAAGGGGGCTTTGGGAGCATAGCACATTTGTATTGGTGCCAGCCGCCCCTGTCTTCTGTGAAGCCATCAGCTCCTGACAAGACATCCCACAGTGGACACTCATAGGGCATGTTGGGCTCTAGCGCCCTTGAGGTTAGCCATGCTCAGCCAAGTCATGTATATTAGTGGATGTCAAAATCTGTACTGGTGCATTTGGTGGGCATCTGAACCCCAAAGCTGCCCTGTCTGGCATCAGTAATGGCTGGAGACCACTAGAACTAAGAGATGAGAAAAATGCCGAATCTTGTCTGGTAGCACAGGGGACCCATCGTGGTGCACTTTTCATATATTTCCTTAGGAAATCTCAGCACCATTTAACAAGATTTGGGATGGGATTTTCTGCAGAATGAGAACGACTGCTTGTGACTTTTATTGTGACTCTATTACCTACCTGTTTTTTGTGACCTGTGGAACACAGGTTACACATGGGATTATGAAACCGTGCCAGCTGGCAATTACAGGAACAAAACAAAGCAAGAATATTTCCAAGTACTTAAAAGTTGCCCAAGTCTTAGGAACACAATCTGTTGAAGTGAAAGGACTTTGTATGTTTGTATGCAGGTGTACACACATGGAGGCTGAAGCAAAGGGGGGAGACTTGGGGTGTCACAGAAATAGCAGCTTCTCTCTTAAAGTAATATTAATCAGGTAGAGAAGCTAGCTGCTCTACCTGATTAATAGGTACTAGAAAAGCACTGACTTCTAATGACAAAGAAAGTAACCAGTGGCTTCAAAGTTAGATGGCAGGAAAGACAAGGTAGTAAATGTTTTTGTGTTATAATATCTTATACCAAAAGTCCACGAACCTTAGAATGAAAAAATGTATGCAGTTGTGCGCATAGGCTGAGTCACTATGTAGCATTATTAATGTTTTATATGGCAAAGGCATATTCTGATGCTTCCTAAGGCATGCAGTCAACATTTACTACAGGTTTTGTACAGTGCTAGCTTCTAGATTTCTCCTTTTAGACACAGACAGGATTGTACTGTTGTGAATTTTATACATGTGTGTGTGACTTTTTTTTTTTGCGGTACTGGGGATTAAACCCAGAGGCATTCTACCTCCGCTCTACACCCCCGGCCCTATTTTTTTATATTTTATTTTGAAACCGGGTCTCACGAAGTTGTGGAGGGCCTCACTAGGTAGAGAGAGAGAGAGAGAGACAGGGAAAGAGAGAGAGGGAGAGAGAGAGAGAGAGAGAGAGAGAGAGAGAAAGAGAGAGATAGCGATCTGAGGCTGGCTGGGAACCCTGATCCTCCGGTCTCCACCTCCCAAAGTACTGGGATTTACAAGCGTGCGCCACCACGCCCGGCTCCATGTGTGGTGACTTTTAGGTAGGAAAAGACCAGTCTGGTTTTACTCAGTTTATCCAGCAGGGGGGAAGGTATTCTACCACTCCACTGTCTAGCAGGAAAAAAAAAGTTGTGGCTCCTGTCACTAGCAGGAAAAAGTTGTCATTTAATAGGGAGTCAGTTTCATTGCTGATCTTTATCCATTTAGTGAGGGAGGAGCCATGCAGAATTTAAGTGCAAGTCCTCATTTGCTTCATATTTCCAGTTTCTTAGGTTGATTCTTCCTCAGTCCTTCACATCCTGCTTCCTGTGTGAATTAAGTCATAATGATTAGTGCAATCTGATTCTTCTTCTTCAAATTATGACTGGATAAATCTTGAAACATCTAATATTTGACATTTCTTTGTTTAAAGAGAAGAAAGAATATTGAAGTTTCTCGAAATTTCCAATGGAAGATAGCTATCATTCAAAAAACACAAGTTTTTTTTTTCTTATTGACTATTTAAAAATCAATGCATATACATATGTGAAGGAACTGGACTTAAAATCTTGAAAGATTTTTTTTTTTGAGCACACACAAAGCTAGGATGTAGGATGTAGTAAGATGTATTGTTGTAGATCCTACATACATCAGGGCAGTTCCCAACATGTTGCCAGTCCCATTTCGCCATTTCACTCCATTGATTAATTGACAGCAAATTTCTCATGTCATTTCACCTGTCCATTTCAGTTTGTATCACTAAAATGTGAGGAAGAGCTCCCCTTTAAAAAGTACACGCCACCATCATCCCTTAAAAAAAGCAACAGTATTGTCTGATGTCATCAGACGGCCAGTTGATATTCATTCATAGTTCCCCTTCTGTCTAAATATCTGCTTTCAAATAGTTTAAAGGGCCAGACCAGATCCATGAATTGTGATATTGCGATTGGTTAATATATCTCTTAAGTCTCTTTTAGTTTCCTCCTCTATTATTTTCTTTGCAATTATTTTGTGTGGAAAAAATAAGTTTTTATCCTATACATCAGTGGTTTCTAGATTGTTTAATCTTGCATTTCCTTTACACTTAAAAATAATTGCGAGCTCAACCAGGCGTGGTGGCGCACGCTTGTAATCCCAGTACTTTGGGAGGCGGAGACCAGAGAATCCGGGTTCGCGGCCAGCCTCAGCTCTCGCTGTCTCTCCCTGTCTGTCTGTCTGTCTGTCTGTCTCTCTCTCTCTCTCTCCCCCCCCCCC